>CAUYLG010024565.1:0-52677 GCA_963573385.1 Cacajao melanocephalus | reverse complement strand
AAATATAGGGAGTTATAGGCCAGATGTGGTATCTCATGCCTGTAGTCTCATGCCTGTATATATGTGTATATATACATATATATGTATATATGTGTATATATACATATATATGTATATATGTGTATATATACATATATATGTATATATGTGTATATTTACGTATATGTATACATATATGTATATGTGTGTATATATACGTATATATGTATACATATACGTATATATGTATACATATATACGTATATATACACACATATACATATATGTGTATATATACGTATATGTATACATGTGTATATATACATACATATATGTGTATAACATATATATGTGTATATATACATATATACACGTATATATGTATGTATATATACATATATATATAACAGGCTTTATGTGTTGTGTATATGATAGATTTGTCATCAAAAATTTGAAGTAAAGAGGTAAGTTTAAATGGCTGTTATCTATCTCATCACTGGAATGAATGACAATGGCTTTTTAGACTAGGCCATTTTAGGAAAGAAAGTGCTACAGCCATTTTCAGTTAAGAGTTGCTAATTCATTCTAGTTTTCCTTGTCTAATTATCCACAACTAGACAACAGACTTTTAAAAATTAAGTTGCTTTCACTTGGTCTTTAACCTGTCCATTGGCATATTTGAGCAAGTGTCAAAAGTCATAGATGAAGAACCTACTCATATCTTCCAATAATGCATTTGCTTTCTTCATAAAGGTAAACATTTTCACTTCAAATCTCTTCACATGGGAAGGAAACCTACATCCATGAAGAAGTTGTATCCACAGGATGGAAGACAGTTTCATGGAATTCTCATCATTGGCATAGCTAAAAAAAAAAAAAACACCAGAAAAAAAACTATGTCTCACTGTCACAGAAGATACTAAATGGAGCTTTTATTTGAAGAATATATTAAGAGGTAGGATGGCTGGGTAGAGCCTGCAGGGTGCAAGGGGATTGGAATTTTAAAACTATCACTTTCTGGTGTACTGGGTCTGGACAAGCCAGGCAGTGCTCTCGTGCCTCTGTGGCCTCACCTATGAGATGTTGTTGACAACACCTTCACTGACAGTGAATAAGAATATATTTGGAGTATTGTAAACTCACATTGTAGATTATTATTGGGGTATTGATGAAGCCTACTAGTTACTGGTAGAGTAAAAGAGAAGAGTACTGGAAGAGAGTTCCTGGAATTCAAAGTAAAAACTACAGATTCTCTGAGGAGCAGGACAGCAGTGTGGTAAGAACAAGGAACCAGGGGGCAGTACAGGATCTGATCTCCAATCCCATTGTTCTGATCTCATCCTCCCACCTCTTTCTAGTCCAGACCTATTGGTCTCCTTATTATTTCTAGAACATACTAATCATACTTGGAAAAACCAGCATGCCTTCCTGCCTTCAGATGTCTGCTCAAATGTGACTTCATTGCAGAGGCTTTCCACTGTGATCCTGCATAAAATGCCTATCATTCACTCACATCGACTTTCATCTCTTTAACTGTTTTATTTTATGTTACTACAACATGACATTTGCTTTTGCTTCCCATTAAAACAGAAGCCTCATGAGAGCAGGAACTTTATTACTATATTACCGGAATCTGTGGTATATGGATAGAAATGAGTGAATAAATTGGACTAGGGGCAGAATATCTGGGTTCCAGGCCTTCCTCACAGTGAGGAAAGACAGGTATGTCATTTGTAAGAGATTTTATATATATATATATACACACACACATACACACACATATATGTGTATATATATATTTTTTTGCTTAGTAGTTGTGAAGATTAAGATGGGAGAAACATTTATGAACATCTACTACTAAACAATTTTCATTAAGCTCCATATCAATCTGATAAATATTAGTACTCCCATTTTACGGATTAACTGCATCTAAGAGAGTTTTTGACTTTTGTAAAATCTAGTGCTATTAAAGTGTGTGAAATAAATATTATTAAAGATATGTAAATGCAAGCTATTTTTATAATCAAGCTAGTTACACTTTATCTTTGTTTTCCTTATTGTAGAGAATAGGGTGTTGCTACATTGCCCAGGCAGATCTTGAACTCCTGAGCTCCAGCTATCCTGTCACCTCTGTCTCCCTAAGTACTGGGATTACAGGCATGAGCCACTGCATCTGACTGATCAAATTAGCAATGAAATTAATAAGTAGCTACTTTTAATAAACCATTTATAATTTACTAGATAAAAATTATATATATTTAGGCCATTTCTTCATTTTTATAACTTTAGGCATGGAATAAGACAAGGAATAAGTAAAACAAAAATAATTCATTTGGATGTATTACCATTGGTGTTATCTGATTGTTGAAAAGTTCATGTTTTCTACTTTTTATAGAGATCTATTACAACTTAAGAGCAATAATTTTCTAAACATTTCAGTCTTTTAATAATTTTTTTGAGATAGGGTCTTGCTCTGTCACCCAGGCTGGAGTGCAGTGGTGCAACTGGGGGTTCCTGCAGCCTCAACCTTGCAGGCTTAGTTGATCCTCCCAACTCGGCTTCCCAAGTAGCCAGGACCAGCAGGTGCATGCCACCAGACCTTGCTAAATTTTGTATGTTTTATAGAGATGGGGTCTCACTGTGTTGCTCAGGCAGATCTAGAACTGGCTTCAAGCAACCCACCCACGTCAGCCTCCCAAATGGGATTACAGACATGAGCCACTGTGCCCAGCCTAGAAGCTTTTGGATCTACTTTTTTCCCCTTAGCAAAAGGGAAGTTACGACCATTTGCCATGACTATTGACAGCACCTTGAATTTCTATTTCAGATACTTGATAAACATTGATTTATAGGACTTTTGTAATAACAAAGTTCTTCTAATGTTTGTATCACAAGGCTTCGTAAATGTTTAAAAAACTACATGAGAAGAAAAAAAAACTACCTGGAGAATGTGTCTCATACTCAAGCCTGTTAGGTCAATTTAGGCACATTAAAACAAAAGTGAAGCAAAACGGGTAAAAAACAGGTGTAGATTTTATGAACTCAGTGCTAGAGGGGATCTGTTAACATTTGTAACAAGTCTAGATTTTAATCTGAAGAGCACAGCCTTAATGTGTCTCCTTGTCTGAAGTTTTCACAAAAACAGACCTCACTATCCAGATATTAGGTCATTTGTATGCTACAGGAACAGAATAATGTGAACATCTTAATTCTTTTGTGAAAGGTTGACTTTACATACTGGATGCATAATTTAAAAATCTGCTTTTCAACGATTGATGAGAAAAGATAAAAAGACTATTGACATAGAAAAGCAAAAGCTACTGAGAGAAAACAGTTTAATCCCAGGTAGATAAAATGTTCATTTCTGAGCCTCCTATCAGCCAAGGCAGGAAAGGAGATAGTGTCATGGGATTCATTTTCTGAACACAAGGTACAGAAGAAAATGTTCCTGGAATAAAGCATCAAAAATAACTGATATAAATAAGGGCCAGTCCATTTTATTCCTCCATCTTCAGCAAGTTTCCTTGAAGATCAGAGATGTGATGGTTTCACATTGATTCTCATTACGAGCCAAGGACACAATGTAAATGAGCCATAGTCAATGAGTTCAGGTGGCCAAATTTCTGACTTTGCGGCAGAAAAGTTAACACTTAGAATATTTTTATTAATTTCCTAGGAATTTGAGACAGCACAGATGATTTGTGATAATGCCTCACTCTTCAGTTCTCTACCTAAATGCCGCCTCCTCAGGGAATGAAACTGTTCCAACCATGGGACTCACCAGTCACTGCAACCCTTTAAAAAGCTTTGTGTTCTTCAGAGCATATTATGTCTGTGCTTGTCTTCCCCAGTGAATACAGGCTTAGAGCAGAAACTCTTTTGTTCACTGCTGTCTTCCTGATATGTAGACTAGTACTTGGTATGCTATGCTCAATGAGTTTGAGTGAATACATTCTTACCTCTAAGATATCTTACATTAAAAATAAATCTATTCAGACTGGACTAAAAAAAATCTCAACTTATATTATTCACCACCCTCTAAGAGAAGGAAATCAAACATTTCAGATTCAGTTTCTATAAGCTTTGAGGGAAGAAAAAGGCTAAATACAAAGAATATATAAAAGTCATTTAAAAGAATGAAATAGGACTTGTACCCTAAGCATTCTAATGAGTTGAGGACTCAATTTCCTCATCTGTAAACATCACACAAACACACTTGTCATCAGTTTGAAGTGCCTGTTAATAATGTTTTACTGTGGGCCGCTCTTGGGATCTGGGCCAAGGGTAGACCAGCAATCCTCTAGAAATAACTCTAGTTGTGGATCTTCAGAATATAGAAGCTCCGTCTTGAAGAAAACCTCTTCTTTTGAATATTTTATGACAGGGTATTCTACATTCTTGTAGAATTCTGAATACAATGAGTCTATAAGAATCGTTTGGAAGTTAATTCTTTTGTTCACAGGTTTAATAGAAAGGTTTAGGCTTAAAAATAGTAACTGTGATAATAAAATTAAGTTAGAAATAAATTTACGGCTGGGCACAGTGGTTCATGCCTTTGGGTAATCCCAGCACTTTGGGAGGTCGAGGCAGGAGGATCACTTGAGGTCAGGAGTTTGAGACCAGCAAGGCCAACATGGTGAAACATCGCCTCCACTAAAAATACAACAAATTATCTGGGCATGGTCATGTGTGCCTGTAGTCCCCAGCTACTCGGGAGGCTGAGGCATGAGAGAGAATAGCTTGAACCTAGGGGTGGAGTTTGTGGTGGACCAAGATCGTGCCACTACTATCCAGCCCAGGGCACATTGAAAGACTTTGTCTAAAAAAAAAAAAAAAAAAAAACAAAAAAAACAGAAACTTAGGTTTGAGAACTCCCTCTAAAATGTGTATGCACAGATGAGAAATCCTAACACCAACAAGAGACCATTGTTTTTCTAGACTTTTCTGTTATATAGTCTATAATTTTATTTTATATTCTCTTCTCACAGCTTCTCCACTTTGACAACTGAATAGTCATTAAGATATTATTTGAATTAATAGCTAAGACTTTCTATCACCTGATGTACCATAAATTTGAAAATCCTAAACCTCTAAGAGTTCTCTATATAGGGAACATACTATATATTTATGTTAAATATATATTTGCTGTTACAGATACTGAGGTGACAGCATTTGTCTATAAGTCTGAATACATTTCATTTCCTCATATATTCCTAGGAGAAGGAGTATAAACTCATGTTCTTGAAGCATAGTATCAAGTTGCATTCTGAAAAGATAGCAAATTTTTTCACCCTCAGCAGTATGACAGCTGTTTACCACGCTTGCTGACATAAAATAGACTTTGCCAAGTATTTTAATTTGATAAGAAATTATAACTCACTTTTAATTTGTATTTCTAGTTTCTAGTGATAAGCTTTTTAATATATAGAATATGTTTTTTGGTGAACTGTATGTATCAATTACTAACATCTATTTGATTTTAGTAAGTTTTCACTCATAAGATCTGTTCATGAAGGATATTTGTACTTTGTACTTTGTTGTAACATTCATTGAACTGAGCCTCTGTTTTCTAACTGATGAAAGTATAGTGATTCTTGCCTGTCTCTTGAGGTAGTTGAGAAATAAATGAGATAACAGACACAAATAAGAGTGACAGGAAGTGTTATATGAGGCATGGCCAAATTATTTTCTGTTATTGCTGCCGTGAACTGAATTGCCTTCCCACACTGCCAAGAAGAATCTATCTTTGGACAACTTCATGGCCAGGGTGATAAGACCAAGTCCTGGCTCAACACTGGGTGCCAGGTTCTTTGGTTGATAATGAAATGTGATGTATCATGAAGAAGATAGTGGCAGGCACATCCTAATCTAAGGAAAACACAACAGCACCCCCCTTAGAAAAGACAACAGCTCTTGAATCATCGGGCATCACCAGCTGCAGAGCTTATAATGGAGTTTCCCTACTTCCACCCACTTCTGCTGCCTTCTACAAACTCCAGGTGGAGAAGAAAAGGAGGGAAGTATTTAAGTCTCCTGCCTAACACACAGGACCAAAAATTAAAGCTTTGCAGAGAAAGCACTTTTCTGCTTTGATCCTCCCTTCCCTTCATACCATCTTACTGGTACATAGGATTAGTAGCTCCAGGTTGGAAGTAAAGGACATCAGTCTCATTAGTTAAGATGTGATTTTCAAATTAGGTCAGTGAAGACAATTGTGAATATAGCATCGTTCTCACTGGAAATGGACAAGACACATAAATGTGCCAAAAAATTTTTTTTACCTTTCTACAAGTATTCACACAACACAAATATTGCACTTGTTTTAGGAACAACTGCAGGTTGGCAGCATTTATCCTGTAAAGTGAATTCCTGTGGATCCAGGCCTGACACTCCTTCCAGCTTCATTGCAGTAACTACTGCAGAGCCATTGGGCTTGCAGTTTGGCAGACATTTAGATAGCTGGAGAGACTCAGGTCCAGAAATACTGTGAACAGAGAAACCTGAAAACTACCACTGCATGACAGGTAGAAATGTTAAGCTACAATAAATACACTTAAGAGCAAGGTTGAGATCGCAAAGGCCATAAAGGAAATCTTAAGCCATGAAAGAAATAACCAAACCTCAAACAATAAATGATAATCTGACACTGCAGCTGCTAGAATGCTCATGGAGGTTAGAGATGGTGTCAATCCCAGTAGCCAAGGACTTGTATTTTAACACCTGTAGAGTGACAGAAGCATCTCAAGCCTGTAAGAGGCTTGGCTTAAACATAGGACCCTTGCATGAAGTCTAGATGCTCTAGGTATTATATTCCCACTGAAAGGGTAACTCAGAAACCTTTTGCTTCTACATTGTAAGAAAAAATAACTTTCTCCATCTACAATCGAGGTCTTATGGCTGGAAAGTAAGAGGATAGTTTCCCTTGAGAATTTATGACACTTAAGCCTGCCCTCACAATTTATTTTAGGATTTTAGGTTTTCCAATCAGTGTAATGTAGAAAACCAACCAAATTTTCAAGAAGAATGTCCTCCAGTTATGAATAACCTGGGGTATCTTGCAGAAATAAAGCTTCTATGGAAACACATTTTTCAAACCAGGCAACACAAACTATGTGCAAAGCTCTACTCAAGATAAGTTCAAAATACAAAGTAACAAAACACACAAAGAAATCTTTGAGCGTAAATCAGTAAATAGGATTAAAATTTCAAATAGAACTGTAAGAATTTACAAAGTCAGTGATCCCAGAAATTGATGTAAATAGTATCAAACATAAGTCTAAAGCATTATCCAATGAGAAGAGGCATACATGCAAAAGCCCAATAGTTCTAGAAATTAAAACTCATTATTGAACTTAATAGAAAGTAGGAAAGATTAGATACAGTTGAAGGACATTAGAGAAGTAGCAGCTAAACCTAAGGAAGCTGATCATGGTGTGCTTGGTTTCTCCCCAGCTGTTGTCCTCCTACTGATGTTCCAGAAGCAAGTTAGAGACAGGAGACTCCTGTCTCCCACAAGAGTCTAAAAGGAAACAGTGGAGACAAGATAACTGCAATGCTAAGGCACAGTTCTTTATGAGAATCTCAACTTCTACCACACTAGGCAGTGGCTTTTGAAATTAGTGATAAAGTCGTCAGTAACATGGAAGTGGACAGTAGTCTTAATTGCCACCAAGTTATCAACTTTGTGGCAAATTCCAAGTTCCCTTTATATCCTTAACTTGTATAATAATGCAAGGAAATACCCACGTTTTTCTTCCGTGGTGCTACAAACACCTAATTCCTTTTATAAAGCTGCTCAACAGTCGTATTTTAGTGATTAGAATCTCAAACTCTATACTCAGGGTCCATGTAATGAAGTCTCATGCTACCAATAACCATACTTTCTTGGATAAGTAGTCCATGAAAGGTAGGTATTCTACTGATACTTGTGCTATGACAGGCCATGTTAGATGGTATACCAGCATATTGGAGTCCATCTATATCTCCCCTACATTTATCTTGGTGTTTCTATATGTAGGTTGATATCTATCTTTAAGTTTCAATTAAGTCACCAACCTTGTAATAACTACCTTCTACACCAACAGGAATCTTGATGGAAACTGTATTGTCATCACTCCTCAATTCATAGTTCCTAGAAACGATGTTAGCTGTGGAAAGTCTGTGAAGATTCACTCCCATCTCTTCAGAAAGGTCCTTGAAATGGCCAGCCCCAATGAGATAGGGGCTGATGTTCTTGAGGATGGTCCAAGTAATGGTGTTTTTGGAGTAATCCATGCCATCTTAAAGAGAATTGTACTCTTTTTTTGGTACACAAACATTAGACTTAAGTTAATAGAATTTGGTTGTTGTAGAAAGAAGAATGGGGCTGAGCATGGTGGCTCAAGCCTGTAATCCCAGTACTCAGGGGAAGCTGAAGTGGGAGGATTTCTTGAGCTCAGGAGTTTGAGATCAGCCTGGGCAACAAAGTGAGAACTTGTTTCTACAAAAAATAAAAAAAAATTAGCCGGGCATGGTGGTACAGGCCTGTGGTCCCAGCTACATGGGAGGTTGAGGCAGGAGGATCACTTGAGCCCAGGAGGTTGAGGTTCTAGTGAATAATTGCATCACTGCACTCCAGCTTAGGTAGCAGAGTAAAACCTAGTCTCAAAGAAGAAAAAAAAAAGAATGTGTCAAGCAATGGGGTGTGGACATCAGGAAGGAAGATTATTTGAGAGATACTAAAACAACTAGAAAAATGAGGTTCTAACTCATTTATGTGGCCATGACAATGAGAAAGCTACAATGTGAGCTGTTTCCCAGAATAAGTAGGAACATTGACCAGACCTTGAAGGAAAACTTAGGAAACTAATGGACTACCAAAAATAGAGTTGGTAAATTACTTTGTATTTGATCGTGTTAAGGACAGAAAGAAAGGGGTGAAAACTGTGACAGAGAGGAGTAAGTGCAGCAGAGGCAAGGTTACAGATCAGTCAGCATGGAAGACACATGGAGGGGAACCGTGGGAGGAAGACTGGAGAGGGGAGCCCTAGATTGTGAAAGGCCTCCCATTTAGATTTTTCACCCTATTCACTTGAGTATCTGGGTGGGCATCTGTTTTCTACTTCTGTCATCTCCTATTCTGAATCGCTCCTTCCCTTCTGTACTTGCCAGGGGTATAACATGACTACAAACCCTGCCAAGGGAGTTTTAAGGGTAGATTTGGCTATAATGATTGTTTCAAGGATGATTAAATGATAGAGGCTGGGCTAGAAAGGCATCCATAGGGGACTTTTGCTTCAACCATTGGGACTAAGGCATTTCCTCCAAAATCTTTAGCAATAAAGATGGACTCAAACTGTTCAGAGTTTATCTTTGCCACAACAGAGAGGGTCTTTCTGATAAAGCTGAAGGAAAAACCGATCTAACCATGCCTTGTGTCAACTCTAACCTTAGAATTTTCAATTTTTTAGATGAAGAACTTTTGTTTACCTGATTAGAACTGGGGATCTGTTGATTCCAACTAAGAGCCCTAATGCAGGAATAGTTCCTACCTTGTACACCAAGTTAAAAGGCCAGATATTCTCAAGTAAGTGCAACCAAAAATCAACTCCGTGTCTCTCACCCACAGGGCAAGTCATAGCTGTGTCCACTATCAGAATCATCCAGCACTACTTGTAGGAAGTACTTGATCTTACAGCAGAAAAAGTAATACCTTGAATCTGATAGGAATCACAAGTGGTTGGAATCCTGGCAATTTATTTTAAAGCTATACCAGTGAGTATAGCTTAACTGCTATAGAAATAGACTTTAAAACAAATTGCCAGGATTCTAACTGCTTGTGACTCCTGTCAGATTCAAGGTTATTACTTTTCTGCTGTAAGATCAAGTACTTTCTACAATTAGTGCTGGATGGTGAGTAGTCAAAATAACTCAATTTTCATTGTCTATGCAAAATTTATGCCTTAGAATTTTATGGGAAAGAAAAGTTTCATTTCTCATTTGCAAATAGCACCTCTTCCCATAATTAAAAAAACATCTTGAATAAATAAGATTTTAATGACTATTAGAGACAGTATAGTTTAAATAGTCTTCTACTTAGATTTCTTCTACGTGAATTTCTTATAGTGATGTCATAATATTTATATATACACCCACTTTCTACATTTAGTGTATACATATATGCTTTTAAAGGTCATTAGGTCAAGATGAATTTCAAGACAAATTCAAACTGCTTTCCAATAAGCATAGCTATCAAAGTCTTTGTTAATTTTGTGAAATAAAAACCCAAAAGTTTTCCTTTGTAATTCTTATACTGCTGTTTATTGAAAGAAAAAATTCCTAGACTTATAAACTCATTCAACTGTCATTGTTGAGCTGCTGGGGCTGTGAAGCCAGCTTGCACCAGGATCCTCGTGTCAGTCACATTGATTCCGTAGCCAGCACTGTGGGCATCCTGCACCAGCATCAAATGCCACATGACTGGTGTGTAAAAGACCATCTGCCAGATGGAAGCCACCCCTGAAGTCACCCAGGCCAAAAATCATAGGTGTGAGGACACCTGAAACTTCATAGTGAGAACCCCCAAACTCCATCTGACCATGCTTTTTAATGGAACCTCAAGTTCCCATCCTAGTTCAAGGTGAGATTCAGAGGCTCAATAGAAAAATCTCCTGGGATTTCCTACCACACACCTGCCTCAGAGAATGCTGCCACCCAGCCCTCTGGCTCGTCCTGGAGCAGGTCCATGGGGATTAATGGAACTTCCTTCTTAACAGAGACCTTCGGGAAGATGATTTGCTTAACCCTATACATTTATGAACATTTTAGGCTCCCTAGTCTTGGTAGATTTGATCTTCTTTTAACTTCAAATCAATATGGTTATGATCTCATTCCTACACACACTCAGTTACCTAGAAGCTATCATCCAATAGGTGACTGAGCTTCTGTATCTTCAACATCATAACTCCTACAAAGAAGGACAAGGGTAATTCCAGAGTACCTTGAATTCATTTAAGAGGATAGACTGTGTAAGATAACTAGCAGAGAGCTGGCACGCAGGTGATACCCAGTAAGAGTTAGTCTTTCTTGATCCAGCGGAAGCGTTGGTTAAGCCAATGAGAGCAGAAAAAAGTGACTCGGAGACAGCTACTCTACATAGCCTTTGAGTGTTATATTAACCCAGGTATTGCCTCTGGTAATTGATTTAAAAGATTTTTAGCTTGTTTTGTGCAGAATTAAGTGAAAACATGAAACTCCAATACATTTACTTCAGCTTTATAAACTGTGAGCTGACTTCTTGTTCTAGATTTTTTTTTTTACTGGCCAAATATATAATAAATCTCTCTTGTGAGAATGAGGGTAGTAAAGACACATGTCCATGCCTTTCTCTGGCACCTGCAGAATATTAGGTTTAAGGATAAGGACCTGTTCTCTCTGAAAGATACTGCCTTGAATCCTAGTTCTACCACTTTCTGTATAAGATTTATCCGCTTAGCTCCTAAGCTCAGTTCCGTCCTTTGTAAAAAAGGGGAAAACACCTCACGGGGCTATTTGAGAGATTGAGTTCATGCCTGTGATGTTCTTACAGTGTGGGGCACATATTAAAGGCTCAATAGGTGGTAGCTCTTATTGACTTCCTCCATTTGCTGGGACGGAGGATCACACTGGCCATATGAGGATACCAGGGTAGAACTCCAATGGGAAATGAAGAGCTCAAAGACACAGACACATTGATAAATTTTACACCTAGAAAAACTGCTAAACACTAGAAAAACTTCTAGGTAAATACATACCTGAAGTTCTCCCACTAGACCAAGTACCTTGAAGAGAAGTCTGACTGACTTTCACAACCTTCCTGAGCACTTTATGCTTGGTCTAACAAGTCATCTACTTGTTGGAATACTTAAAAGTTCTCTATTACTGAAATGGACTAATGTGGGAATAGCTAAAAGGTTAAAATGGGTGTTGATATGGCAACGTAACTAGTTTATGGATCTATGAAGTTAGTTGACTTTTTTGGATGGCAAAAGGAAGTGAGTAGAAATAGCAAGAGCCACAGTAAGCTTGGATCACTTCCCAACACAGAGCACGTAGTGCCTCTTTTACTGGGGCAGGGGTGTCTTCCTCTTACTTCCATGTAGTTTGTCTCACACAATCTCCTGGAGCACTATGAGGTGTAGGGGCAGCCCACGTTTTTCTGATAAGAAGCAACATCAGCTTTGGCAGGATCCATGGCAGTATCGTACCAGAAAATTGGTAGTTGATTTAAAAGATTTTCAGCTAGCTGCACAGTTCTGGTGAAGTCGACATCTCTCTGCAGGGAGGAGAATCCTTACCTTATCAGAACGGGATACTTGTTTTTTCATGAGGACCTAAAGCTCGTGTGGGAAGTTTTAACTGCACCAAATTTGATGAGCTCTGTATCACATGGTCTCACTGTATGCAATGCTTTTCCCTCTCCACATGAGGGGCAGCCTGTGAACATAAGCTGCTCACTGCCAACACCTAAGAAAGCACCTAATGCAAAATAGGCACAATTTGAACACATGAAACAAAACAAACCTTACCATCTGGCCTTAAGCTGCTTATATAAGTATCAGATTCCACTCTCTAGGGACCCCCTTGTGAAGCTACATTTGGGTATTTGACAGTAACTTACCTGATAGGCCTTAAAACTGATGGGGCCTTTGGGAATTCTGGAAGGCGCCAGCACATCTCGGAAAAAAAGTACAACAAATTAGCAAGGAAATCCTTGGGTAGATGCCACATGTTAGCATTCATACAATAAAACTAACTTCATTTATTCAAACCAAACCACATAGCTCACTTCCCCATGAACACTATTGTGAAGCGGACTCCCCCAACAAGTTGATTTTGCATGCTGTGGTGCACTTGTGATACTCATTATTAAGCTGCTGCACAAGAGAATACAACCTCACCCCTCATGAGGCATGGGATTTGACTTGCTGCAGAGAATCCCTTGGATAGGGTATTACTCCAGCCTTAAGAGATGCTTTTGTGTCTAGCTCAGCTTTTTTTCTTTTCCTAAGGGCCTGGGGAAGCCAAGGGCAAGATTCTTAATATAATCAGTCACCCATAGGAGATTCAAAACTCCAAGCTTATCACTTCTTTTAAGGCAGACTGTGTACCAACAGTTAAAGCAAACTAATATGGCCTACGAAAGACTGCATACTTCTATATGTGAGTCCTTGTGGATGAACTGCAATCTAACTTAATAGGCAGACAAGACTGGAAACCTAACTTGGGGGTGTGTTTGTGTAACAGTGGCTCTGCCTTGGCTAGTCCCAGCAGCCATACTTCAACCACTCCCACGTAAACTGTTGTGTTCAAATCAAGCAAGTGCTGGGCTGTAACCCATCCAAGTTGCTTCTGCACCTCATTTCCGATTTATGAATGTCACTTCCTTTTTTTGTCTATAAATCTTCTATCACGTGGCTGCACTGGAGTCTCTCTGAATCTGCTGTGATTCTGGGGGCTTCCCAATTCACGAATCGTTCATTGTTCAGTTAAACTCCTTTAAATTTAACTCAGCTGAAGTTTTTTCTTTTAACGAAACTAAACGAGCCCTATTCAGAGGGCATGGGACATTCACCTGTCTATAGGTGTAGCAGCTGAGGAGAGATGCCTGAGGAGCTTCACATTTCCCCAGCGGTCGGAGAGGATGGTTTAGCCACGCTGGGCAGCCAGGGTCTCATCTATCTTTCTTCCTGAGCCAGGCTGATCTGAAAGAGCTCTAGATAGCTGCTTGCCAAATGACCTTCTTCCTGTCTAGCCTCCAGGTGCTAATCCATCAGCCCCTGCTTTATAGAGGAGAAAAAAGAAAAACTTGCTTAAGTTCACACAGCTGAGAAGAGCTGCAGCCAGGTTGCAAACCCAGGCAACTGACCCAGAGCCTGCATGCTCAACACGTTTTTTGGGGTTGCAGGATATTTTCCATAAGAGCAGAAATTTTGGTAGTCCATCTCATTGACCCATGCCCCTAAGCCTCCAGGAAGTGCCTGGCATCCCAAAGGTACTCAACTGGTATATGTTAAAAAATAAGTTACTATAATACTATGCAGCAGGGGCTACGCAGGGCACTTGACAACTATCATTTCATCCATTCGTCTTACTGCCCTCTGGAAAATACATGGCATTGTCCCCAACTTATGGGGAAACTGAGGTTCAGAAAGGCTAAATACCCTTCAGGAGCACACAGTTAATGAGGAGCACAGATGATGTTAAGCCTACATCCAAAGTTCTCTCCATAATCATTTGTGCTTTCTATAAAATGCATGGTGACTTCTTGAAGCCTTAGCCACCCCTAAACAGCTGTTTCTTCATGGTAGTCAACTTTAGATACATACGTCCACCCAAATGTGAAATTTACCAATTACGCCATGGCCAGAGGTCTAGGTCCCAGCAAAATAATACTCTTATGATGGCACATAGGGCTGTGTTAATGCGATGAAGGCCAGAAGGTACCAAGATAGGAAATGTGAGGTCCTTTGAAGCTCTCCCTACAAAAGATAGAATCCTTGGACATGGCCCAGACCAAGAAGAGATTGTGTGACCACAACCCCCCATGAGAACTGAGAGAAGTTTAAGACTGTACCTGCAAAATCTGCAGTGTTCACCAACTACATGAAAGTCAAGATACTTGTCTCTGACATGGGCGGAGACATACTTGTTTCTCCAGGCTTGTTTACATGAGGCTTCTCACACATTCGAGGATCATGAAGTCTGCATCTGTGTGTGCAGAAGCAAAGAGAAGGAGGCAGTAAGCCTCTGGGTGCCACTTCTCCTAGCTCCTCCTTGCCAGGTGGACAAGAAAAACCTTATCACCAACCTGCAGCAGGGACCCCATGTCTGAAAGCCAAAGCTCCTAGAATAATTAATCTGATACAGAGCAAACACCACTGTCAAGACTATACAAGGATTCCTTTTTCCTTCCTGCTTTGAGAGGCATAAGAAGTTCACCAAACATTCAGAGAGAGAAAGAGAGGCAGGTACCCAGAGATAAAGAGACAGGGAGAAAAAGAGGGAGGCAGGTGCAGAGATACAGAGACACGGACTAATCCCCTGACCTCTATTGTCTAAAATGCCAGAACCCTTGAGGCCCTGTGGTCTGCTCAGCTCCAGGCCTGCAGTAAGAGCCACACAGAATTACCTACCTCACAACATGAGGCAGAGCCATGGCACAGCAAGAAACTTCTCTGCCTTTTATCTCTGCAGAGAAGCTCTGCTTTCTGCTTGACCTATCAGCATGGAACTGGCCTCAGTAGGAAGTGTGATTATCAGGAGAATGTATTACAGCTGCTTCTCCTCCTTTACCCAGCAGCAAAGCAGGATCCGGGATAGCTGCCCTGCACGGAGGCCCCGGCCATCTGGTGATTACTTCCGAACGCTTCCCTTTCCAGCCCACTCAGAATGTTCCACAACATTCGAGTAGAGTCCCAAAGAAGAGTTGCCTGGTGAAATACAGGCTGCCCACTTCAATTTGAATTTGAGATCGTACTTGGAGTATTCCAATATTTGGAATATATGCAATATTTGGAACATACACACTAAAACATACCCATTGTTTATCTGGAATTCAAACTGAACTGACATCTTGTATTTTTATTTGTTCAATTTGGCAACTCTACTGGTTTTGCTAAGTAGAAAAGAAAAACTTAGGATGAGTAAGAATATATGTATATGTATATATATATATTTATGTATATATTTCCAACTAAAAATTTTTTAAATCATTTTTTATCAGCTGTGCAAGTTAAATGGTAGCAGGAAAGGACCTGTAAAATGTTTGGCCAAGACTAAAAATTAGCTAGGGAGTGAGTAAACCCGAATATATTTGTGTACATTAAGGCATCTCTCTCTTACTAGAAAGGGAATTTTTCCATAGCAGGAATATGTCATTTATTTAAAAACTTTTAAAGAAAACCTGCTATTTACAAGGGACTAAATACAACTGGGGTTGTATGAGTGAATAAAACAGTGAATCCCTTGCCTGCCTGGGGTCTGCAAATTGGTATCTTACTCACCTGCTAACTCTAGCCCCCAGTCCCAGCTTGAGGGGCGTTCAGAAAATTCATGCTGATTGGAACACTCTCTGTTGATTTATTTATTCTCAGCTGCCAATCCAGGCTCGTGGCTGATAGGCATTTACCACAGCCCTGCCAGTGATGAGGGAGCAGCCTGGCTCCGTGATTAATGTGTCACAGAGCCTGGTTTTTCATTTGCTGTCAGTGATGGGCCAAATGCTGGAAGGTTTGCTGTTCCTCTGTTTCGCCTACCAGAGACTCTCTCAAGGTGCCATGATGAGCATGCAGATCTGTCTCTGTCTGTAGCCTGCTGAATGCTCTCTTCTCTGCGCTGGACTTCTGTGTTGGCCTGGATGGTCTCTGAGGGCTGCACTAGACTGGGTGCCCCATGATTTTTTGTTAAAGAAGTTTTCCTCCTGCAAGGGCTGTGGTCACTGAGCTGCAGCTTTTGCAGAGCCTGGGAGGGTCTGGCTGGAGCAAGGGTCAGTGACTACTGGAGGCACAGAGGGCTGTCTTCTCTCAGCTTGGGACTCACTGGCGGCACACCATCCTATCTCTTGTTACAGATGCTAAAGCACAATCGCAGGGAGAATTTCCAGGATCTAGAGCACCCTTCACCAACTGAGGAGCATTTATCGGGGCCCCAGGAGTGACTCTTTAGAGGGCAATGTGAGTGCTCATTTGGAGACAACTGAGGGTGAGCTGGAGCCATTCTGGCTCAGTGTGCAAAACTGGTCAAAAATAACTGGAAACTGTCCCAACTGACGTCAGCTGATGACACCATTTCCAGGGTTGGGAGGGAACTCTAGCTTGCAGGTCTAGTATCTCAGAGATAACAGGGCTTTGGGTCATAAAAGACTGCGCTTAATTCTTGGTCTTAACACCATTAGCTGTGTGACCTTGGGAAGGTCCTTTAGTTGTTTTGAACTGAGGTTATTTAATCTGTAAAGTAGCAAGTTTCTTTCTTTCTTTCTCTCTCTTTCTTTCTCTCCTTCCCTTTCCTTCCTTCCTTCCTTCCTTCCTTCCTTCCTTCCTTCCTTCCTTCCTTCCTTCATTCCTTCCTTCCTTCCTTCCTTCAGCAAGGTCTCACTCTCTCACTAGGCTGGAGTGCAGTGGTGCCTTCATAGCTGACTGTAGCCTTGAACTCCCAGGCTCAGGTGATTCCCCCTTCTCAACCTTCTGGGTAGCTGGGACAGCAGGTGTATGCCACCATGCCTGGCTAATTTTTTTGTATTTTGTGTAGAGACAGGGATCTCACTGTGTTACCCAGGCTGGTCTTGAACTCCTGGGCTCAAGCAGTCTGCTTGCTTCAGCCTCCCAAAGTGATGGGATTACAGGTGTGAGTCACTGTGCCTGGCCTAACAAATTTCTATGCTACAGGTTCTCATGTAAAAAGCACCTGGCAAATTTGGGGCATACACTGAGGAGGGCATGTAAGAAACTCCCTGCTCTCCTCTCACCCCCAACTCCTACCTGTTAGAATAAAGATTCCCTAAAAATTGTGTGCGCATGTGACAGGGAGAGAGAGAAAGGGAAACTACTGAGTGTAAAATAAGTGATCGTTTCTCAGTATTCCAGTAATGATTTCAGTGTTTTGTGCAATATTTACTGTATATTTAAAAAATGCCTGAGTGGCAAAATTGAGTTGTCTTGGGCAGTTAAGTGAACAAAGAGGGATATAGATTCACATACTTACTGCACTCATGAAAAGCGTTTTGGTAGTAAACATAACAGAATGGTAACAGGATTATTTCTGTGTGCGGGATTATGAGTCATTTTAATATTCGGATGCTGCGATTTTGTGCAGATGCAATAGCAGAAGTCGGCCACACAGGGGAGCCTGTTGCCCTCTTATGGCTTTTGGGAGGCTCTCCGGAAGCCACTGTCGCCCAGCTCCTGTGCTCAGGGGATCCTGCTTTAGTCCCAGTCCCTGAAAAGGACCCCTGCTGAAATAAAACCTGCCCTAAGCCCTCCCTGATAACATTAGCTGGTCCTATTTGTAGAAGGCAAAATGATATTTTCAGGCCTGAAGGAGGTCACGTTTTCCTCTACTTAGTGTGATTCAGTGGCAGGGACCAGGCTCATCTCACCTGCTTTATTGGGTTAGCTGTTGGGTTGAGTGGGGCTTTTCCTTTGCTCAGTAGGGATCACTAGGTACATGTGTAAGCGAAAAGGCAGAGTGGCTCAGCAGAGGAAAGGTGCCCATCAGAAACCCAGGAGTAGGAGGCTCCAGGAGATGCAGCCAGGACATTGCAGGAAGGTGAGTGTGGTTCCCTGCCTGCACACCTGCCCAGCAGGGGTCTTACAGACCTGCCCCAGCCAACCCCAGCAAGCAAGAGGACTGAGAGGGAAGGCAAAGGGGAGGGAGGCAGTGATGGCTACTCTGTTCCTACTCTTTGGAGTGGCCAGAATGATGGCTTTCCCTGGGCCCTGCTGGATCCCTCAGGAGGGCAGGATTGCCCCTAAGAAAGCCTCTGTCAGGGGAGACCACTGAGGGCAAGGGGAAGTGGGAGACAGGGAATCTCCAAGCTCACTGGAAGGCAGGGAGGAGGCCCTGTCAGATCCTCTGAGGTGAGCCCCAGCGGAGCTTGTCCCCCTCATGCCACCTGCAAAAGCACCCCCAGCATACCCCAGCTATGCAGTGGCATTGAGAGCCATTGGTGGAAACTAGGGAGGCTGTGGGTGCTAATAGAAGACCACAGCGGCAGCCGATTCAGTAAAAACAAAGAAGCAGCCCCCAAATAATACATACCCACCCCCACATACCACAAAAGGCTTGTTCCTCTCTGTCCCTCCTTCCTGCCCAATATCCTGGAGGTCTTGACCCAAAAGAAGGAAAGGGCAGGGGGCTGGGGAAGAACAAGCCCCTTCCACAGCAAGGGGAGGCCCAGACCACACCTGTCCTCCACTCCGGGTCCCCTCAGTCACAGACCACACCTGTCCCCGACTCTAGGACCCCTCAGCCACAGACCACAGCTGTCCCCCACTCCAGGTCCCCTCAGCCACGGACCACACCTGTCCCCCACTCCAGGTCCCCTTGGTCACAGACCACACCTGTCCTCCACTCCAGGACCCCTTGGCCACATACCATACCTGTCCCCCATGCTAGGTTTCTTCAGCCACAGACCAGCAAGTGACAGGGGAAGTGACAGTTGTGGACAGCTGGGAGATCACTGTCAATATAAAATTTTGTTTTAAACCAAACTGCATTTTTAACAACCAAAATTACAGGAAAGGTTGTTAATCTGCCCAGTGTATCACTAACGGACAAAAAAAAAAAAAGCCATTTGGCAGTCAGTGAAGTCAGTGATTGGAAAAAAGATCCTGTTACCTGTTTATTCTTAGATTGAGACTGATTAACAAGCCTTTCCGGGTCTCGGTTTTCTCCTCCTTAGCAAGCAAGCAGTACTGGTCAGCGTTCCTCCAACAGGCAGAATGTTGAGGGGAGTAGGGATGGAGGGTCGCAAAGACCTGGCTCAGAGCAGTCAGAGGTGAGGGCTCCGAGGCTGAGTCAGCCCCCTACCACCGTCTCTGTTTTTTTTTTAAGGGTAATTTCAACTTTTATTCTGTTTTTTGTTTTTTTTCCAACTTTATTTTAGTTTCAAGGGTGCATGTGTAGGTTTGTTACATTGGTTAATTGTGCATTGCTGAGGATTGTGGTATAAATGATCCCATCATTGAGATAGTGAGAAGGCCACCTGATAGGTAGTTATTCAATTCTTGCTTGCTTCCCTCCATTCCACCTCTAGTAGTCTCCAGTGTCCACTGTTGTCATCTTTATCTGGGCTCAGTGTTTAGCTCCCACTTATAAGTAAGATCATGCAGTGTTTGATTTTCTCTTTCTGTGTTAATTCACTTAGGATAATGACCTCTAGCTACATCCATGTTGCTGCAAAGGACAAGATTTTCTTTTTTCTTTCTTTCTTTTTTTTTTGTGGCTGTGAGGTATTCTATGGTGTATATATATATACCAAATTTTCTTTATCCAATCCACCATTGATGGGCACCTAAGTTGATTCCATGTCTTTGCTATTGTGAATAGTGCTGCAATGAATATATACATGCATGTGTCTTTTTGGCAGACTGATTCATTTTCCTTTGGGTATATACCCAGTAATGAAATTGCTGGGTTGAATGGCAGTTCTAAGTTCTTTAAGAAATCTCCAAACTGCTTTCCACAGTGGCTGAACTATCTCACATTCCCACCAATGGTGTATAAGCATTCCCTTTTTTTCTGAAACCTTGTCAACATCTTATTTTTTGACTTTTTGATAATAACCATTCTGACTGGTGTGAGACGGTTTCTCATTGCAGTTTCTATTTGTATTTCTCTAATGATTAGTGATATTGGGCACTTTTTCATGTATTTCTTGACTTCATGTATGTCTTCTTTTGAGAAGTGTCTGTTCATGTCTTTTGCCGATTTTTAAAAATGGGGTTGTTATTTGCTTGTTGAATTGTTTAAGTTCCTGATAGATTTTGGATATTAGACCTTTTCCAGATGCATAGTTTGTATTTTCTCCTATTCTGTAGGTTATCTGTTTACTTTGTTGATAGATTCCTTTGCTGTGCAGAAGCTCTTTAGTTTAACTAGGTCCCATTTGTTAATTTTTGTTTTTGTTGAATTGCTTTTGAGGACCTAGTCATAAATTATTTCCCAAGGCTGATATCTAGAATGGTGTTTCCTAAGTTTTCTTCTGGGATTCTTAAAGTTTGAGATTTTACTAAACAATTATTTTAGATTCAGGGGTACATATACAGGTCTGTTATATGGCTATATTTTTTGATGCTGAGGTTTGGGATGCAAATGATTTCATCACCCAGGTAGTGAGCATAGTATCCAATAGTCAGTTTTTCAGTTATTGTCCCTCTCTTTTCTTCTCCCCTCTAGTTGTCCCCAGTGTCTACTGTTCCCATCTATATGTCCATGAGTACCAATGTTTAGCTCCCATTTATAAGTGAAAACTTGTGGTATTTGGTTTTTTGTTCTTGGGTTAACTCGCTTAGGATAATTGCCTCCAGCTGCATCCTGTGGCTGCAAAGGACATGATTTCATTCTTCTTTATGGCTGTGAGGCCCTGCTGTGTTAATGTCCTGCTTTCCTTACTCCTCCAGCTTTGAGGAACACTCGAAGCCGTAATGTTTCAGAGCTGTTGATCTGGGCTTTGAGGGATCAGAAAAGGTAGTTCCTCAGTTAACCAGAGAAAAAAGGGGATGCAGGTCATGGAAGAATCAGGTTTCCATGGTCTTAGAGTAAGAGTTGGCCAAACATCCATAAAAGATAGAAAGTAAAAATTTCAGGCTTTGTGGGCCATCCAGTCTATGTTGCGAATATCCTACTCTGCCAGTGTGGCTGAAAGCCAGACATAGATAATATGCACATGGAAGGATGTGACCATATTCTAAGAAAAGCTTTATTTATTTTATTGTTTTATTTTTTTTGAGACAGAGTCTTGCTCCATCACCAGGCACCAGGCTGGAGTGCAGTGGTGCGATCTCAGCCCACTGCAACTTCCGCCTCCTGGTTTCAAGCAATTCTCCTGCCTCAGCCTCCCGAGTAGCTGGGACTACAGGCATGCGCCACCATGCCCAGCTAATTTTTTTTTCTATTTTTAGTAGAGACAGGGTTTCACCATGTTGGCCAGGATGGTATCGATCTCTTGACTTCATGATCTGCCCACCTTGGCCTCCCAAAGTGCTGGGATTACAGGCATAAGTAAAGCTTTATTTAAGGGCAGTAACATTTGAATTCCATATCATTTTTATATGTTATGAAGTAATACATATACTTTTAATAGTTTTTAGGTGACTTTTGGTTTCATGGTGATATGGTTTGGCTGTATCCCCACCCAAATCTCATCTTGAATTGTATTAGGTTGGTGCAAAAGTAATTGTGGTTTTTGTCATTGCACCAACCTAATAGTTTCCATAATCCCCACATGAGGTGGGAGGGACATGGTGGGAGGTAATTCAGTCATGCGGCTGGTTACCTTCCTGCTGTTCTTATGACAGTGAGTGACTTCTCACGAGATCTCCTGGTTTTATAAGGGACTATTCTCCCATTTGCTCAGCATTTCATGCTGCAACCATGTGAAGAAGGACACGTTTGCTTCCCTTTCCACCATGATTGTAAGTTTCCTGGGGCCTCTCCAGACCTGCAGAACTGTGAATCAATTAAACCTCTTTCCTTTATAAATTATCCAGTCTCAGGTATGACCTTATAACAGCATAAGAATGAACCAACACACACATGGATAAGTTCTTTAGTGGTAATTTCAGAGATTTTGGTGCACCTGTCAACTGAGCAGTGCACACTGCAACCAATGTGTAGTCTTTTATCTCTTGCCCCACTCCTACACTTCCCCCCAAGTCCCCAAAGTCCATTATATCATTCTTATGCCTTTGCATCCTGATAGTTTAGCACCCACTTAGAAGTGAGAACATATGATATTTGGTTTTACATTTCTGAGTTACTTCACTTAGAATAATGGTCTCCAATTCCATCTAGGTTGCTGTGAATAATATTATTTCATTCCTTTTTATGGCTGAGTAGTATTCCATGATGTATCTATACCACATTTTCTTTATGCATTCATTGGTTGATTGACATTTAGGCTGCTTCTATATTTCTGCAATTGTGAATTGTGCTGCTATAAAGGTGTGTTCACGTGTCTTTTTCATATAATGACTGGCATGAAGTAATATTCTTTTGATTTTTTTCAGCTTTTCTTAGCTTATGGCTGTGGCTTATAGACCCCTCCTCTAGTTTCTTAGATTATGATCTAGATTATGTTGATCAATAAATATAGCCTTAGGTGCTCCCTGCAAGTAGTTTCTCTTAAAGACCATGCACTGTGGGAAAGCAGACTGCAGAGGATGTTCTAGCTCCCTGCAGACCAAATGCCAAAATCCCTGGGCTCTCCTGCTGCAGATCCCCCACCTAGCAGTCCAGCTCAGATTTGTTCCTCCTCTTCTCTCTTGGTTGTGAAATTCGAGGAGGAAAGTGACTGTCAGCCTCAGTGATGACTAACGTGGTGTCCTGCAGAGTGTGCGTGTGTGGAATTCATGGAGGAGGTTTTACATGTTCGAGAGAAGAGCTCTTCTCCTCCAATTGTCTCTTTCCCGGGGAGAAGGAGGGAGCTCCAAGAGGAAAGCCATTAACAACCATGGAGCAGCTCAGTGGCCAGGCAAGGGGTAGGGTGTAATTCTGTGTGCATTGGGAATGTGTGTGTTTGAGAGCCATTTGTGGCTCAGCATCTTAGGTGCTGCAGGAAGACAGATGGAAGGGCTTTCTGAAGACACTTTAGCCACTGGATGTAAACACAGACTCTTTTCCTTCCTTGCTTGCTTTTTTCCTCCCTCCTTCTTCCCTCTCGTCCTTCTCTCCCTCCCTCCTTTCTTTCTTTGCTTCTTTTCTTTTCTCTTTTCTTCAAGTTCTCATTCTGTTGTCTAGACTGGAGTGCAGTGGCGGAATCATGACTCACTGCAGCCCAGATCTCCTGGGCTCAGGAGACCTCCCACCTCAGCCTTTCAGGTAGCTGGGACCACAGGTACTCACCACCACATCCAGCTAATTTTTTATTTTTTGTAAAGACAGGGTTTCCCTATGTTGCCCAGACTTGTCTTGAACTCCTGGGCTCACGCAATCCTCCTACCTTAGCCTCCCAAAGTGTTAGGATTACAGATGTGAGCCACTGTGCGTAGCGCAGACTATTTCTTACAATCAGTATCCTCAACTGGCATACAACCAACTCCTTCCTCCCACTTCCTGGGCAGATTTCATAAGTTTTTGGTTTGTTTATTTATTAAAATCAGTCAAGTCTAGTTTAAAATGCCAACCTCATATGTGATTCAAAACTGTTCTTGCTTAGCCTAAGCCATATCTATGCTCCAAGGGCTTGGAGAGGCAATTGGAGCATGGTCTGCTTTTCTTCCCACCTCTTTCTCCTCCATGGCTTACCTCCCTTAGTCAACTGTCACTCCAGTAATGGGTGGGAGCACAGGTGGGGGCAGAGAGGCAGTGGTGTGCTAGTAAATGGTTGACAACAGGCTCTCTGGAAAAATGCCCTGATTTGTAGTGTTTACAGATTTCTGTGGGGTAAATGTCCCATCACAGCTGATTTCAAGCTCCCAACGTGATGTTACTGAACATGGAAATTGGGAAGAGATATGCAGTAGCACACTCTCACAAGTTGGTATGAGTTGGTTTGAGCTGGTGTGAACACACTCCTGGATGAGGGACAAAAAGCTAGTCTCTAGCTAAGTCAGCACAGATAGTCCTCTCTCTGCTGATTGTCACTGCTACTCTGGCTGACATGGATGTGTTCTTTTTTTTTTTCTTTCTTTCTTTCATGTCTTTTTTTTTTTTTTTTTTTAACAATCTCAACTTTTATTTTAGATTCAAGGGGTATGTGCAGATTTGTTACTTTGATATATTGTGTGATGTTGAGGTTTGGGGTACAACTGATCCTGTCACCCAGGTACTGAGCATAGTACCCAATACTTAGTTTTCAACATTTCCTCCACCACCTCTGCTAGTAGTCCCTTTTGTCTATTGACTTCTTTATGTTCATGAATACCCAATGTTTAGCTCCCACTTATAATTGAGAATATGTGGCATTTGGTTTTCTGTTCCTTTGTTAATTCATTTAGGATAATGGCCTCTAGTTGCATCCATATTGCTGCAAAGGACATGATTTTGTGCTTTCTTATGGGTGCATAGTAATTCCATGGTATATATGTACTATGTTTTCTTTAAAGAATGGGCTCTTGATGTCTTCTGTGAGCTAGCTCCTTAGTGGGTCCCAGGGCCTCCATTTTTGTGGAGGATAAAGCAACTCCATCTTGGATGCTAACCTGCCATGTTGACTTCTGATTAATCCCAGTTCTGGAGATGCCTCTAAGATTTCTATTTTATCTACTGTTACTGTAAATCCTGCCTTTTGACAGATTTCATAGCATTCTTGCCTTTCTCTGAGGAGTCCATTACAATTGTCCTACACGTTCCTTCCCTGTGGTATAGAAGCCCTGGGTCTAGAAAATAATGGTGCAGGGATCCACTATCCCATCTTGCTATCCCATCTCATGGCTTCTAGGACACAGCTTCTGTTCATAAATCCTTAATAAAGATTTCTTTCTGAGAAACTGGATTTGTCAGCCTCTTTCTTTGGCCTCTCAGCTTCCTCGGCCTTTGCATTTGCACAGACCTGCTCACTGTAGAACACCCCTGCTTTGTCTCTGCATGTGGGAGACCCAACTCTTCTACTTCTCCTCAGCTCCTGCCATCAGTGCCCAGGCAGGTCTTCTTGTTGATAGGGTTCTTGTGCCAGATGGGCAGTCCTCCCATGTGAGGTGCCTGCAAAGTGGCCCAACCTGAGCTATGTCCCATAGTGTCTACTTGACCTGTGGGGAGTCACACATCCCTGACAGTAAATCACAGGAGCACAGGCAGCTCAACCCTGCTATGGTCTGAATGTTTGTGTGTCCCTCCAGAATTCATTGTTGAAATTTTAACCACCTGTATGATAATATTAGGAGGTGAGAATTTGGGGAAGTAATTAGGTCAAGAGGTCATGAATGGAATTAGTACCCTTAAAAAAGAGATGCCAGAGGGCTCCCTTGCCCCTTCTACCATGTGAAGACATAGCAAGAAGGTGCTATCTGTGAATCAAGCCATCGGTCCTCACTAAGACTTTGAATCTGCCAGTATCTTGATCTTGGACTTCCCAGCCTCTAGAACCATAAGAAAAGAATTTCTATCATTTTTAAGCTACTCAGTCTATGGTATTTTGTTATAGCAGCCCAGATGGACTAAGACAAGCTCTTTGTCTTCCCACCCCCCAACTCTTTATTATCTTCTTCATCCTGTTTAAATAGGTGCAAGGATAGGGCAACAAATCTATTGTATTAGCAGAAGTCAAACTAGAGAATAAGCTGCTGATCTCCCGTTCCTGTAGGTATTCCCCAATAAAAGAACATTAGGGGCACAGCCCCTAGGGGGCTGGAAGGCCACAGCTATCCATAGAAAAGACCATTTATTTGTTTCTTCATTCAACAAGCATTTTTGAATACCTCCTTTGTTCCAGGAACTTGGTTTTCAGTTGCCTAGGGCCAATAATGGTACCTACCACATGGATTCATATAGATAAGACACTTCAAAAATATCTGACATAAGTGCTTGATAAAAGTTATTGGCTGGGTGTGGTGGCTCACACCTGTAATCCCAGCACTTTGGGAGGCTGAGGTGGGCAGATTACTTGAGGTCAGGAGTTTGAGAGCAGCCTGACCAACATGGTAAAACTCCATTTCTACAAAAAATAAAAAAATTAGCCAGGAGTGGTGGCCGGTGCCTGTAATCCCAGCTACTTGGGAGACTGAGGCAAAAGAATCACATGGACCTTGAAGGCAGAGGTTGCAGTGAGCCAAGATCGTACCACTGCACTCTAGCCTGGGTGACAGAGTGAGACTCTGTTTTTTAAAAAAGTTACTGTTACAAAGACTTCTTTCAGTTATCTTAACATGTGCCTGACCTGACCCAAACAGAAGGTATCCATGTGACATGTGACATGTCTCCAAAAGGGAACTCAGGAAGAAGGAAGTCAATCATCTTGGTCTTTAAAAATATGTGTTTCCTTACTTCACCAAGAGTGTACCAAGGATAGAAACTATGTTTAATCTAGCTTTGTATTCCCATTTTCTCTCTCCCCCTTTATCCCGCTATTTGGATTTATTGACATGATTTTTTTTCTGCTGAACTGGACTGCCCCACATTTCCAGAGCTAAGAGTATACATTACAGAAGTTTCTGTAATTGTTGAAGTGTGAGCAGTGTCCTGCCATTCCGAATCAAAGCATTTCATAGAACTGAGCTAAAAAGGGTCTCATTGTAGCATCTTAGCTCTGAGCAGAATGGTGCCCAGGAGTCTGAGAAGTGAGGGGATCACCAGGAGAGGGTTCTGTGTCTGAGCACTGGAATCTTCTTGAGAATGAACTTTTCAATCAGGAGCCTGGAACTCTCTGCTTTCCTGCATGAATTTATCAGGCTGTTATTTGCACGGGATCTTCTGTAGGGGAAAGTGACCTAGGTGGAGAATTTTATAAATGTGTGTGTTCCAACATGGGCTTTATGGAATAAAGTTGGATTTCTTCAGGAGAGAGGAGAGATCATTAGCAATGTGGCAGAATTGGTGGGAGGACGTGAATGGCCAATGGAAGTAGTGGTCACGTAGGGAGCCTAGACAGGTTCCAGGACAGCAGTATTGGATGCTACAGGTTACCTGAGGCTGTGAATTTGTATACATATGTGGGGGTGGGGTGGGGCAGGGGTTATGCAGGAGAGGCACAAGTAAGAGACAGGTTGCCAGATTTAGCAAAAAAAAAAAAAAAAAAGTATATATATCCACACATAAGTGTGCATGTGCATATATATGCATGTGTGTGTATACATATGGTACATAGTTAGAGTTTTTTGTATAAATATGTCCAATTCAACATTTGGAAAATCTTTTGGAAAAATAGTTCTGTCAGAGCAATGATTTAGGGAGCAAATTAAATACATGACATATATGAGATTTAAAATTCACATGTATTCTTACTTGTATTGAGATGAAAAAAATCAGAAAAAAATAAAATATGTGTGAATTATGGGACACTAATTAAATGAATTAACAGTGGTCCCAGATTTGGAATACCTTAATCTATTTAGCAGTGGGCCAGTGGTTTTTAGATTTAATTTTATATGTATTACTACATAAGTCCATGGCTGAGATAGAAAATAAAGGAACAGCCTTAATTTTTTCAGGATGATGATGATGATGACTTTTATCATTTTGGTCCTCTCCAATGTGCCAGCCCCGTCCCAGCTGCTGGTTGAGAGAATGCTTGGGAATATGAATGATTTGGTGGTGCCTGTGCCTTTTATTTTATACAGAAGGAGTTGGAGGACTATTGGACATGATTCTCTGAGTGCTAGTCTGCCCCAAGGATATAGGAATAGCACTTCCCTGACAAGTGAGAATTCTCTAGCAACTCTGAGAAATAAGTGGCAGACACTTTTCCCACTAAGAGTAAGCCCTGATCTAGAAAGATTTCCTCCCTTGAGTGAATGAGGATCACCAATCAAGAGAGGTGGATAAATTGGGAGGGATATTTAGAGGATATTTTGGATGGTTAGGAAACAGAAAACTAGGATTACAAGTTTCTCACAGGGAACAGACTGTCAGGTGCCTGCAGGGCTGAAATGGATGGATGGATAGATGAATAAATGAATAAATGGATGAAGACATAAATGGATATGTAGATGGAAGGATAGAAGGATGGATGGATGGATGGGTGAAAGGAAGTATGGATAGATGAATGAATGGATGAGGATATTAGCCTCTGCACTTGCTAGAGAGAGATAAATTGAGGCCCGTGAAAAGCAGTCTGAACTCTGATGAAATGGCTAGACGAGGATTCCACATCGGTGTTTGCTGACCTTAATGAGCCTTTCATATGATGTACTAACACCTGTTTCAAAGGCTTGGGGGTGGTGTTCTCTTAGGAGAAAGGAGGAAAAGCATTTGTGGTAACTGGAATTTTTAGAATCCATCCAAAGGCAAGGTCCAATACCCTATTTATAATGTGGAACTATTGGCAATAAGGTGTTGGTGATGTGCCCCTGGGTTCCAGCTCTAGTAAACATTAGTTTAAACATTACCATTAATCAGTGAAGAGGGATGTGGGTCTTCTGTCCTAGTTCCACCCTCAGACCATTGGCATGAGCAAAAAAAAATGAGAGACCACGGGTCATCTGGAATGACCAAGGGTCTGGTCTCCTAAAGAAGATGGTATGGCTGATGGCCTGGGGATATCACTGATGCAGGAGGCTAGAACTCACAATGTCACTCAAAACTGCCCAAGATAGGGAAGAAAGAATGCTTGGCAAAGAGGTCATAAGATTCAGAGCTGCAGACAGCAGCAGAGGGAAAGAAACAGGCCTTTGTGGTGGCAAATTTGATTGCATTTCTGGTTGCAAGTAACTGAAAAATGACAAATCTAAGCAAAAGGTAATTTCTTGGGAATTCACAGAGTTCATGATAGTTGAGAAGATCATAGTTGGGAATTGTCAAGAATCAAATGCACTCTGGATGGTTAAGAAGCAAAAAGCAGAAACATAGCCACTTTATCAAACCTGCTGCTATAGGCACTGCCACCACCACTCTGAAAAACCATGTCCACCACGTGCCCCAGGTTTGCACCATCTGTTTTTATACAAAGCCATGGGTGGGACGGCTAATTGACCAAACGTGGATCTCAGTTTCTGTGATGTTAAATTGCTCCCTTTTCCTGGGAAAAGGTAATGACTTGGCATTCCTCAAGACCCATCCATCTTTTGCTCTGATCAATCTTTTAAATTCAATAAATATGCAATACTGAGGGAAAAGGGGTTGACAAGAAAGTTTGCCCATTCCAGTTTGGATTCTGGATGGAATAATTTTTTTCTACTCTGACAGATAGGTTTGGGTTTTATATTTATACTAGGTCTTATGGTCGACAGAACTACCAAGCCAAGACATTAGCTTAAATATGATCTCTAGATGGTAACACATCTGAGAAAATGAAAACCTTCTGGCACAACATATTCTGAAGCCATGCTTTATAGACATCCTGGATGTGTGGGTTGAGGTGTCCTTCAAGATGAGTGTGAGGTTCCCTGAGGCTATTGGAAGGAACCAGATGGAAAAGCAAGAGTGCTGGGTCAAGGGCTGGGGATCTTTATCTGAACTCTTGTCATGGCTCCATAAATGTTTGGAATCGGGCTGAATCTATGGGTTGCTTTACAAATCAGCTTTTGCTAAGTACAGCCAATCTTTGCAGTTTACACTGGATCTGGTCAATTGGCCATAAACTCACCACTCGGTGGAAATTTCTTACTGTCAGCTTTTCAATGCAGGAACCATATGTGGGTTAATATGTAGTTAGACAGTGTTTTAAAATATTAACCAGAGTGCTTCCCCTTCCATGATTTTTGCACATAATCTGCTCCCTATTTAGTCAGAGGTATCCTGTCGCCTCAGGGAGGAATGCAGTTGTTATTATAGGGGTGCAAAGAGAAAGAAATGTCAGAGTTCCACTTTGGACTAGCAAAATAGGCACTTGAAGCCCAAAACAATGACTTTGAGAGAAAGGGATTAATTATTGAAGTTCAAGAGCCAAATCCTGGCACAGATGACAGATAGAAAAAAGAATAGTTGAAGAACCAGTTTTTCTACACAGAGTTTATAGAGCTTGCCGTGAGATGGTGGGAAGTCCTTTGTGATTTAGCCTTGAAAGAGTTGGTAGAGGCCCTGTGAAGGGGAGGAAGCTGGAAATCCCAGATAAGTTTGGAAAAATCCCATGGCAAAAGATACCAATTCCACCTTTGCAAGCAATATCTGCTTTCAGCATGGCAATCAAACCAGAGTATTAACACCTGGAATTGAGAGGCCAAGTGCCTTACAGTTGCCTTGAGTAAAGGGAAAGGGGCTGAGAGTTTCTGAACCCTATAAAGATACTTTGGAAAAGCAGTAAGTGATGGACCAGAAGCACTGGGGTCAGGGTCACAAGGGAACAGAAAGCATTCAACAAGCAACTGAGGACCCAGTGAGCAGGTGGACATCAGTGATGAGTCATGGTTGTAGGATGAGCATCAGGCCGTGGGGAGCCCAGCCCAGCAGAGGCCAGTGTGGGCAGAGGCCCACTGTGGAGACTTTACTCCACTTACCCCATTGATGGGTGATGCACAGCCCTCCATGATCATGGATATTTCAAGGGATAAGGGAAGTAAGGGGGCAGAGAAAGAGCCTAAATTAACAGAGTTCAACTCTAGGAATTACCAGATTTACCTGGAATTACCAAAATTGCCTTCTGCTGCCACAAATTCAGTGATAGAGAAAAAAGACAATTAAGAATTTCTACCTCTAAATCTGTGTCCTTGAAATTCATATTTGATAAAATCTCAGTTCTTTGCACCCAGCCTGGTACAATGTTAATGCTAGGAAAACATTTGTTGACTGGTGGAAAGAGCGAATGGAAACATAGCTCTTCTGACTGCCAGGAAGACCATATTTGGAAGCCATGTTTCTGGCCCTTTAGCCTGAGGGATTCTGCTTGTCATCATATGACAGTATTTGCCGACTCTGCCCTGGGATAGTTTACATATAACAAGAATTCAGTTGAACCAGATTACTTACAGCCCAGTACTTCATTGTGAGAATGGAAGGGTATGCCTTGAAGTTTATTCAAAATTTATATTGATGCTCTTCATTATCCAACTAGGAATTTGTTTATGAGAATTTATCTTTATAAAAAGGAGTATGGGTAGCAAGGGCCAGGAACAACAGTGGAAGATAATTCATATTTATTATTCCCTATTGTGTATGGTGGGGCACTGAAACCTCAAGACAAACTTGTAAGTAAATATTAGTATTACCCTCATTTTAGAATGATTAACTTGTATCTTTGGTTAGTGCACTTGGCACTCAATATAACTTAAAATGTTGGTTGAATAAATTAATGAATAAAAGTTGAGCTATATGCTCAAGGCTACAAAGGAGGTAAGTGGTGAAGCCCTGAAACAACTTGAAGCCTGTAGATTTCCACGAGGCTGAGAAGTTCATGTTACGGTTGTAAATTAGCTTCTTGGTGATGGTTTTAGTCCATTTGTGCTGCTGTGACAAAATACTTGAGATGGGGCAATCTATAATTAACATAAATTTATTTTTCATAGTTTTTCAGGCTGAGAATTCCAAGATCAAGGTACCAGTAGGTTTGGTCTTTGCTTCCAAGATTGCCCTTGTACATTATCTCTTCACATGGTGAAAGAGGAGTAAACTCACTCGCCTAATCCCTTTTATAAGGGCTCTAATCCCATCTATGAGGACTCTCCTCCTCTTAATGCTGTTACGTTGGCCATTACGTTTCAACACATGAATTTTGGGGAACACATTCAGACCAGTGATTGTTTATTAAAACAATAGCAGTGATTGTTTATTGAAACTCTGTTTCTTTATGGTCTTCTTGGATCTCTTGGTCATTATTGTTTTGACTCTCCAAATTACTTGGGTGTAAGCATCTTTCTTCAAGCAGGAGAAAAAGGGAGACTTCAAGATAGACAAGATGGAATTTGAGAGGCCATACCTCCCGCAGCCTCTATTTTCTTAGTAAATAGGTAAACAGGTTCTCTGCTATGAATGAGACCTGGGGATTGAATTGGTATGAAGATTTCCATGGTTTAGAGTGAAGAAGACTTGGATAGGGTTTTGTGGGAAATGTTGAATAAACTAGAGTTGAGTAAAACGTTTACTGAGTAGTAGAGAGAATCCCTAAATAATTTGTGAGGGTAGTTTCTAAGCTCACAAGTTTCTGAGGGCAGAAATTATTATTCTTAAGTTGTGGATGAGACAACTGAGAATTTCCCAAGGTTCTAAGATTTGTATCAACTCCTGTAATTATCCATATACTTTTATGGAGTTAGCTATGAATATTTATTTCTTGATTATTTGATAGAATGCTTACTTCTTGAGAGCAGAGACTATGTCTTCTTCATTTTTGTGTTTTCTTAAGTACTGAGCATAGTGTACAGCCCCCAGGAGTCTCTCAAAGGACTGGGATCAGAGCTAGAGGCTGAGCTCAAGGAGATAGCAAAGTATACAAGCAGCGATTCAATCAACTGAGAATTGCTTGTCTAGAGCAGCAGGCCTGGAGGGAGGAGGACAGAAGCTCAGGGAGAAGCTTAACTCCTACTCTCATGGCAGGATCCTCCATGAAGGTGAGCCCTCCAGATGTCCAGATTGCCCCTGGCTCATCAGGATTCTCCTTTTGACCCTGGAACTTATGTGTAGAAGGGAATCTGCCTTTCTCTGCTTTTCCATGAATCCACCTTCACCATCAAGGACTGACTGCCAAGCTTTCTTGCTCTTGCTCTTTATGACTCATCACCCCACTTCCAGCCTTGTATAACCAAGTTATTGAAAATAATAACTCATAATAGCTTAGTGTTCTGGTGAAGGGAAAATCCAGGACCTTCGCAATTGCAGGGAACCCACTGGATCCTGCTATTGAGTATGGATGTGAAAGTGTGGCTGTGTGTGGCTGTGCATGCGTGTGATGCATAGGTGTGGCTTTCTGAAAGTACATGTCCATCCAGGCAGGTAAGCATGTGCATATGCTTGTGAATAAGGAAACATGTTGGCTCAAGTCATATCTAGCTGATTTATTGTCCTAGAAGTCCAACTACTAGTTCAAAAGAAAGTAGAATTTTCCACACTTCTCAGTCATAAAGTGATCTGAGCCCAAGCATTGATCTGAATCTCCTAAAGATAGTTGTGAAAACACCTGCATTGCTCAGCACCACCATATCACTTGATATTCCAGAAGTTAAAAAATAATTCTTGAAGCATGTTAGTTTTAGAATAAATCTCACAAGAGCTTTAGGAGCTAAATAAGGTAGGGATTATGTGTAATATTTATTACTGTTAAATATTTGTTATATCGGTTGAGATTGAAATCAGTTGCATTAATATACACATACACACACACACATATACATAAGTTAGCTGTTTATTTCTCATGTAAAAGGATTCCAGTGATTTGCAGTATACAGCATTGATAAAATAGCCCTGCAAAGAGGTGAGGGCCCCAGATTCCAATGAGCTCACGCTTTGCCATCCCTGGTATGTACCCATTGTTCTCATGGCCCCAAATGGCTGCAAGAACTCCAGTCACCTCATCCACATTCTAGGCAGGAGGTTGGAAGAAGAAAAGGAAAAGGGCATGCCTCTTCTTTTCAGAGACTCCCTGGAAACAAAAGAGAATGCATAGGCTTACATCTGATTCTAAAAGTTGGTCTCTATACACTAGTTGCAAGACGATGAGAAATATAATGTGTTTAGTTGGGGACATGTCTGCCCTGTAAAAATGGGAGTTCTGTTACTAAGATATCAGGGTAGAATGGAAATTGAGTGGCAAGTGGCAGTTCCTGTCACATTATATAGTGCTCTTATCTCTCAATTCTCTATCCTGCTATGTTATCCTAACACTCTATCTGGTGGATAAGGCAGATGGTGTCAGCCCACTGAATTGTGAGCTCTTACAGGGAGGAACCTGTTAGTCGTCTTTTTTATCCTGTCTCTTCAGCTCTTTTCTTTAGCTTTGTGTCTGGCATATTAGTAAGTTCAAAATCCCCATTTTACAGGTAAGAAAATTGAGCCAAAGGGACATAGTATGACTTACAATGTGGATTGATGAGACTTGAGAGCAGAGTCAGTCTGCTATCACCCAGATGCCGACTACTTATCACCCATTGCTGCCATGGATTCTAGAGACCAGGCATCCTTTTCAGGTTCCTGGGGATTTGGAGAAGACAGCAGTCTTATACCCTTATTGTTCAGATCCTGAAAATGCAAAAATATAGCATGTCCAAGCAGTCACCATTTTAATTCCGAATGAAATTTCTTATTGTCCTACGAAAAAGAGCATGTTCATAGGAGTGTATTTTTTAAATGTGTTTTTTCATTTTTGGCAATGAAACATGAAGTCAGTCAGCACAAGGTAGGGTCTTTTCAAAAGCACATAAGAGAGATCCTGCTTGATTCCCATCCAGGTTTGGGCAGTGCCTCAAGCTCTGGCTGTTACCAACATCCTGTCCTGGCTACATTCTTGTTTGCTTTCATTTTTGTTTGCATGAGCTTCTACCAGACTTAGGAAAGGTGCTAGGTGCTTTATGTATATCATTCCTTTCAGTTTCACAACTCTTTAAGACAGGCATCTGTTCTGATTACCTCTTAGTCATTCCATTGGTAAAGGAGGACTCCTTTCCTCTAAATAGTATGGGATGGCTGCACATAGGACACTTGGCACTTGACAGGTGGCTCTGACAGCAGTTTATTAGTCACATATACTCACAGCCTTGGGGAGGAGGGAGGCTGCTGCCTGCTATGCAGGGCCACATGGGGTGGCACTCAGGAGCAGAATGAACCAACAGGGACTGTGGGAGGCAGGCTTTGCAATAACAACAGCTTCAGGTGCCTCTTGGTTTCCTTAAGAGGATGTGATCGGCTTTATGAGTAGTTTTGTGGGCTGGCAGGGAGGTGAAATCCAGTAGGTTGAGTTAGGGTTAGGGGATGCAGCTGGTCCAGCTGATAGAGGATACAGCCAGGCAGGGAGCCTTTTCCACTGTGTGGGGGCATATCTGGCGAGAGGATGGGAACTCACAGCTAAGCCTCTGGAGACCTGTGGGGCTCAAAGATGTCAGTGGCATATGGAATTTCATACTTTACAATACAGTATCATTATCCCCATTTTGCATGAGAGGAACTGAGGCACAGGTGGGCCAAGGTGACTCAGCTAGTGTAATACTGAGCCTGACTCTATATAACTTTTCCTTTCCTTGCTATTGTTCTTCATCAAATCATTACTTTATTTGAATCCATGCCCACCATGTGGGAGAGCATCTTGCAAATGGGGAGACTGAGGATCAGAGAGAGAAATGATGTGCTCAAAGTCACTCAGCTAGAGAGGGATGGGGCTCAGGTAAAACTCGAGGTGTGGAGTCCAGTGCTCTTCACCTGCTGTGACAACTGCCTTTGGCTGCATTGGCCCTGACATTAGAAGACTAGTCACAGCCTGCTGGCTGCCACATCTCTGGGCAGACAGGGTAGAACATGACTTTGGTAACGTCGACTGAAATATCAGCAGGGTTCCTGCAACTCTACTATTTCTTAAAGATTGAACTAGAGATTGGACTGGTAAGTTTTTGTTTTTAGCTGTTCTGTAGAGAAATAAGGATTGAAACAATCATATTATATCTGGGGATGATACTCAAATACTTAACAACTGCTAGAAAGACTGTCAGTTCTAGCTGGTCCAGACATTAACTCTTTAGTTCTTGAGAAGGTAGAAAAGTTTGAAGTGTCCCAGGGACAGGGCTGGGGCAACAGGAAGGATGTTCATGAAGCTTGGGGGTGTGGTTATTTACCAGCCAATGCAGAAGCGTTTCAATATTCTCATATCAGCTCTGTTTGTATTCTATGACCAGCAATCCTGCTGTTCACATTCTCCCCATGTCCATAAGGTGGCACATGCAAGGATGTTCATCCCAGTGTTGTTTGTATTTGTGGGAATTTGGAATATTTTGGGCATCTGTCCCGGGGGAGTGTTGGGCAGCATGTGGGTAATACAGTAATAATGAGGAACAGGCCAGATGTACCCAGAGCAAGAGTGCTGGAGCTAAAAACACCACATTGTGTGGAGTGGAACACAAGAAAAGCTTGAGATAAAGGACAAATGATCATTTACATAAGTTAAAACTGTATGCATTCAAAACAGTCATATACATTTTATAGGGACACATGGAAAAAGAGGCTATCAATAGACATGTTAGAATGGCTGCCTATATGGCTGGGAGCAGTGGCTCACACCTGTAATTCCAGCACTGGGAGGCTGAGGTAGGTGGATCACTTGAGGTCAGGAGTTTGAGACCAGTCTGGTCAACAGGTCAAAACCCCATCGCTACTAAAAATACAAAAATTAGCCAGGTGTAGTGGTGGGCACCTGTAATCCCAGTTAATCGGGAGGCTGAGGTATGAGAATCTCTTGCACCTGGGAGGTGGAGGTTGCAGTGAGCCGAAATTGCTCCACTGCACTCCAGTCTGGGTGACAGAGTGAGACTCCATCTCTGGAAAAAAAAGAAATGGCTGGCTATGGATAGTGGGTTGGCCATGAAAGTGTGGAATAGAGAATAAGAAAAACAAACAAACCAGGAGAGAGGCCTTGTACCTGCTAATGGTGACAATATGCCATAACTGAAGAGTATGGTCATGTTAACGCTCTGCATCCAAGGGAAGTAAAAGAAGGAAAGAAAGATGAGTCAGTGCAGCTGACCAACACTCCTTGATATTTCCAGCTGTTCATGAAGAAGAATAGTGAAGTGCATTCAAGATGAAATGACCTGCCAGTTACTGCTAAGAGAGTGGGGCATTCACTGCCCACCATGCTCATCTAGAAAGACTTTTTGAACCCTTCTCACCACCATATTTTGAAATGGTAGAATTTCCTCATCATTATTGTGATAAGAAATGGTGATTTTTTTCAAAATAAATTTTAATAGAAAATGAAACAAGACAAAATATGTAGAATAGAAAGACATTCAGAGAAATAGTGTCTAAACACACTTAAAAAAAAAAAAAAACCCTAAGAAATGAGCATTCTAGTCCCTGGGCTCCTGGCTGAGTCTGTGCCTGGATGCCTGGCCTTGGGCTCCCTTCCTTGCCCCACACGAGCCTCAGGCCTAAACCTCATCTCCCACCTCCACTTGCAGAGCACATTCAGGGTGGAGTTACAGCTGACTCCAGGCCTCTGTCCCTGGGGAGTGTAGGGCAGCTTGTGCCCCCTTTCTTTCAGAGGATAGGGGGCAACTTCCTCACAGATGCAGCCCAGTGATGCCATGCGTGCCCCTCTTGTGTCGATGTTTAGTTTAACATGGGTTTTTGGAACACATGGGAGAATCTGAGTGCCTGTGTTGTGGGGTGATGGGTTTCCACTTGAGCACTTAGAGAACGCTTCGTCTCATGATGATGGGCACTCCTATTTCCTTCTCTTCTCGGACCCTGGGTCACACTAGACCTGTCATTTCTCCTTATATCATTGGAGAGCAGGGTAGTGAGTTTGACATTCTTTCTCACAGGGCTGAAGGAAGGCTCTGTCCTAGCGGTGTTGATTCTGGTAACATAGGGTCTCTTTCTTTCTTTTTTTCATTTTTCTTTCTTTCTTTCTTTCTTTCTTTCTTTCTTTCTTTCTTTCTTTCTTTCTTTCTTTCTTTCTTCTTTCTTTCTTCTTTCTTCCTTCCTTTGCTCCTCCCTTCCTTCCTTCCTTTCCTCCTCCCTTCCTTCCTTCCCTCCTCCCTTCTTTCCTTCCTTCCTTATTTTCTTTCTTTTTTCTCTTTCTTTCTCCTTTCTTCCCTCCCTCCCTTCCTTCCTCCCTTCCTTCCTTCCCTCTCTCTCCTTCCCTCTCTCTCTCTCTTCCTCCCTCTCTCTATCTCTCCCTTCCTCCCTCCCTCCCTCTTTCCTTTCCTTCATCCTTTTTTCCTTTCTTTCCATTCTTTCTGGGATTCCTTAAACATTTTATTTAAATCTCATTAATAAAGATATTTTAACCTTTAAGAACTAATGAAAACCATCATGAAGACTTAAGAGTGCTATGCCAAAACTTTAACACACTGAAACTCATCAACTTGTTGAACACTTCTGACACAATCCCTCAGTTTGTTCATGCTTTGGAATAAAACTTCAGCTGTGTCTAGTAATCATCAGAGCCTCCTCTGGCTTAGATTTGGGGGAGCTCTCAGTGGCTTGCACACGGGAGGTGGGAGGGACTGGACTGACTGCCATGGTCACCTGCACCAGACACACAGACTAGGACCTGGTACTTGGGCCAGAAGGCATGAGCTACTCTCATCTTCAACACAGGGTATTTTCATAATACAAGGGACTGGGAAACATGAAGAGGAGGGCTCTTTGGGAGTCAGTACCCAGGTGTGATGACGACATCAGAATCCCTACTTTTCAGCAGGCAGAAACTCTATCCTTGAAGATGGAGTTCAGCTGTGAGTGACAGAAACTGCAAATAACGAGGGCTAAAATGAGATGAAAGTTTCTTTCTTTCATATACATGAGGGCATTCCAGTGCTGTTAAGAGAACCCAGGTCCCTTCTATCTACTCACTTGACCATCTTTATCATGCAGTTTGTACTTGTGGGTCCAAATGTCTATCTAGATCCAGTGATCTCTGTGCTCCAGAGAGTATGGAGGCAAAAGTGGGAAGGGGAAGGGCACTCCCCTCCTCCTGTGAGGACATTCCCAGAAGCTGAATGTGCCACTTCCACCAACGTCTCATAGGAGGGAAGCCAGGTACATGCTCTCCTGTTGTTGCATGGGATGCTAGGATGTGTAGATTTTATCCTAGGCAGCAATATTGCTAGGAGGATGGCCAACGGTCCTGGTTTGCCCTAGACTGAAGTGGTTCCTGGAATGCTGGGCTTTCACTTTCAAAACTGGGACAATTCCAGACAAACTGGGAAGAGCTAGTCACTCTAGTACCCAGATAATACTTGGAGATATTATTACTGAGAAAGCAGAAAAGATCATGAGAGTGTGCCCAGAATTCTTTTCCATGGGGATACTCTTCATTGGTCTAGTTGGAAATGAAGGCTCTGCCCTGAGTTCCACCCCACAAATGAAGGGCTACTAACGGGGTGCAAACGTCCCTGGAGAAACAACCATGAGGATGACATATCTGGTCTTTGCTTCCTCTTGGTTTGCTTTTCTGTACCTTCCCCTGCTGTGTTTGTTCATCCGTCCATCCGGCCATCTATCCAGGCATCAAGTCATCTCCCTTTTCATTCTTTTATTTTTTTGAGATGGAGTCTTGCTCTGTCACCCAGGCTGGAGTGCAGTGGTGCAATCTTGGCCCACTGCAACCTCAGCCTTCCAGGTTCAAGCAATTCTTGTGCCTCAGGTTCCCGAGTAGCTGGGACTACAGGTGCCCACCACTGCACCTCGCTAGTATTTGTATTTTTAGAAAGATGGTGTTTCATCATGTTGGCCAGGCTGGTTTTGAACTCCTGACCTCAAGTGATCCACTCACCTTGGCCTCTCGAAGTGCTGGGATTGTAGGTAGGAACCACCACACCTGGCCACCTTTCATTCTTAAAGCATTTGCTGAGCATCTATAATGTGCTCTGAAGATATTCAGATGAATAACACCACTTAGTTCCTGCCCTCAAGGAGCTCACAGTTTAATCCATATAGACAATGAATGATAGTACTGAAGTCTAACTGTAATTGGAGCTTTGTACAAAGTATAATAGGACCCAGTTGAGCAAGCAACTAAATTTACTTTGTGAGTCAGAGAAAGCCTCATAGAATGAGTGACATGTACTGGATCCTATTTTCCAGGTGGATAGGAAGCACTATAGGAATGAGGCACCAGCAAGGAAGGCTCAGATGGCATGCAGTGAGCACAGAGGAGAGATGGGCCACTTCTGTCGGGCTGGAATGTGAGGAAAGTGCCGAGGGGAGGGGAGGTGATGGGGAATGAGTAAGGCAGAGAGAAAGGTGTGAAGAGCTTGAAATGTGGTAAAAAATCAAGTTGTGACCAGAGTATGAGCAATCTGGAAGGCCATCCTTTGAGGTATTTTTGTGGGCTAACTTCTCAGACAGAGCCTTTCCTATGCTAGTGTGTTATGAGGACCTCCCAGTGTGATAGGGTAGACACCTTCTTTTCTGTGCCTAGACCAGGCACAGGTGTTCTGTGACACTCACCTTGGACAATGCTCAAGGGCTTTCAGAGGGTGACTCTGAGTACCTGAGGACAGTGTTCCTTTGTGTCTGGAGACATAGCCTGTCACAGGGTTTTTCTTTCTTTAATAATTTATAAAGTGTCTCTTTTTATCTATAGAAACATAAAGCTTTTAGAGCTGGCAACGACCTTAAAGATCATATAGTCCCAACCCAAATGGAGGGCCTGAGAGGAAATATCACTGAGCTAATCAGGGACAGAGGTGAATCAGAATTCAAGTCTTTGGACTTGAAGATCATAAGGATTTAAGGATATATATATATATATATTTTTTTTTTTTTGAGACAAGGTCTTACTCTGTCACCTAGGCTGGAGGGCAATGGCACCATCTTGGCTCACTGCAACCTCTACATCCCAGGCTCAAATAATCCTCATTCCTCAGCCTCCCAACTAGCTGGGGCTACAGGCATTCACCACCATGCCTGGCTAATTTTTGTATTTGTTATAGAGACGTGGTTTTGACATGTTGCCAAGGCTGGTCTTGAATTCCTGGACTCAAGCAATCCGCCTGCCTTGGCCTCCCAAAGTGCTAGAATTATAGATGTGAACCACTGCACCCGGCCCTAAAAACCTTTTGATATAAAAATAATACCAAAGGGCAGTTAGAGTAAGCAAACAATAATTTTGTGAGAAGAGCATGATCTTTGTAGCAATAATCTGAAATAAAAGCATTCTAGCTGATTGAGAACTAAATTTAATTTAATGTAAATTTAATTCTGAGCTTCCTGACAGCCAAGCAAAGACAGCGATATGGTGGTTTACATGTTTTGTTTTTACTTGGCAAAAAGTAGCATAAACATAAAGGATTTAGGTTTCGACCAGGAGCAGATCGAGCTGGGCAGCCCCATGCCAGAGCCCTCAGTAACTCACTTCACAAGCATGTAGATCTCACAAAGGGTCCTGGAAATTCAGTCTTTAAGGAGCACATTATCTAGTGGAAGATAAACAGTTAAAATCTCATATTGTAGATGCTATGGAAGAGGGAGACAAAGAGTGCTGAGGGAGTGTGGAGAGGAGACACATAACCTAGGATGAGAGAGCTGGCTTCCCAGAGGGTCATGATTATGATGTGATTATCCACTGAATCTCGTCCTAAGGGAGAAGAGGTCTGTTGGGCAAAGCAAAGCTTGGTGGTGGGGAATTGTGTTATCAGAGGAAGCACTGCTGTGAGTTCAGGGAGTCATGGTGGGTTTGGGGAGCTGAAGGTGTTTCTTGTGCTTAGACCGGCTGGAGTGATATTCAGGTGGCTGGGTAGAAAGTGGCAAGTGAGAGGCACCCACCAAATAAACGTTGCCCATTATGACTAGACCCCTAACTCGCGACTTTCCTGCCAGAGATGAGCACATCTTCATTTTCACCTGCAGACCTGTTCCAATTTAAGAAGCTAATGAGTATTTGCCTTTCCTTCAGGGCTGAGGTAAGTACTAATCCAGCTGGATTTCTGTCATTTGGACTTTAGTGAGAATAAAAAGTCAGGGACAGGTTTGGATGCGGGGAGAGAAGGGAAGACATAAACGTGTGATAGGTGGGTAAGAGAGGGAGACCTTCATAGGAGGCCCGGAAGACGACTGAATGCATCCCACATTGGTGGGGTGTGTCTCCATCCACTCCAGGAGTCCTGAAACCACGGAGGAGTGAGCACTATTGTCAGCTGATGATTCAATGATTGACCCCTCACAGATTAATGCATGGCTTATCCAGATGCTTTCCTACAGGCACAGTTAATTAAGAGGGAATGGAATGTCATATCACCAGGCATAAAGACTAGGCAAGAGTTGGGGGTGTAGGGAAAAAGAGATAGGTTACAGCATGCCCCTGGTAATGGAGACTGGGGTTGGGGAAGGGGCTGCATACCGTGTGTGTGTGTGTGTGTGTGTGTGTGTGTGTGTGTGTGTGTGTGTGACAGAGAGAGAGAGAGAGAGAGAGAGAGGGAAAGAGAGAGAGAGAGAATTTACCACTTTGCCTAGCTCAACCTTGGTGTCAACATTCAAGAGTAAACATGAGGCAGACCTGCCTCATGGATCATCCAGTGCAGTCCTGTTTATTATTTCATTGGCTTCACATGATTACCCTGTGAGAGAGGAACTTTCCTTACAGATAACAAAACCAGGGCTAAATGATGAAGTGGGTCCCTGCAGGGCTCAGCAGGGTGAGAATTCTCGTCTGTTTTTCTACCTCTCAGATCTGTGCCCCTTCTCTGTGCCCACCCCTTCTGTCCTCAGCTCCTGAAGATGCACAGGGACCCTTCCTGACTCCCACTGTGTGTGCCTTCCCGCCTACTTGCATCTGCCGTCCAGACTCCGGGAGAAAGACCTCCCTGCCGACTCTTCTGCAGTGCAGATGACTTCTGCAGTGCTTAGAAATTCTGAACATATTTCCTTCTCAAGTAAAACAATGCTGGATTTTTTGGATAAACTTAGTGATTTAAAAATGATTAAATAGCTAACTGCTAGGAGAGATCTGGGAGCATTCTTCTAAGGTGTTGATAAAATGTAAATATATTTTTAGAACAATCTTAGATCTTATGCTAAAGATGATGAACCGTGTAAGAAAATTACCTTCATCAGGGGCTTGTAAATAGCAGTGTAGACCAGTGCTTTGTCTTCTACAGGAGAGGAGACAAGATTGGAGGAACCAGAGAATCATGGAGTTAGGGACAAAGGGCTCAAAACTGCTCTGCAGACACATTCATCTGTACTTTGCTTTCCAGAAGCCAAATGAAATTGTTGGAGCTTGCTGGGCTCCAGGCCTCGGGGGGAAGACCACCTTAGGCTTTAGCTTTTCCTCTGCCCTTCCTGTCTGCTGTTATCGTCTTCTCTGGGCCAAAACTCCCTTTAAAAGGAAAACCTCCTCTTTGAAACCCACAAGATACTGTGAGCATTGCTCCTTTTTTCTGATTTCCAACATGCACTTTTGATTAAGTAAAGAACAATGAGAAAACCCACAGATAACACAGGGTATTCAATAAGTTTAGGAAAGTGTTTTTCACCATCTCTTTGCCCCATTCCCTCCTCAGCGATTGGCTCAAGGCCTGGAGCTTGACTCTGAGTGGTCTCCCTAGGCGCTTGCTTGAGTTGAGTGGTCAGCGGGTGCTGGCTTGGGGGAAGCTGGCAGAGCGCATGCTGCGGGTGGGAATCCAGGGAACTCTGGGCGCCTTAGCTTGGAGCAGCTGGCACCGAGGAATTATTGTACTTCTGCACAACTTAAAAATCTGCAGTTTGGGGGCGGGAGGGGGAGCGCGGGGGTGGGTCCCCGAGCGTCCCATTTCTCCTCCTGGCTGTTGACTGAGCGCTCTCGCTCAGTGCAGGGGGGCCAGCGATGCCTTCTGGACCACACACTGTCCTCGCCTAGGTCCTGGTTTGCTTCTCAACCTCGGCCGAAGGCATAGTCCCCTGACTCCCTCTTCCATGCGTCCTTCGGAAAGGGGACCCGACTGGTTCCTCTTCTACCTATGAGGAGCATCTGCTTGGTGCAAATGTCCAGCCACCTCTTCTGACTCGGTGAGTCGAGGAATGAGACAAAGCATCTTGTTCTGCACCGTGCGTGAGTCTTCAGGCAGCGGGACGGGTGGCAAACATTGGCAGGAACTGGAGCTATATGTATTCTCCTTCGCACTTTGTTTTAAAACAAGTTTGGGCCTCGCGACTTCCTGAGAAAATCCAGGCAAATTAGCAAAGCGTCGCTTGGGCCGTGACTTTGGAGAGGTGGTCGCCCCAGCCGCCTGGGCCGCGGGGGAGGTCATCCTTTTCCCGCCCGGCCACTGCGCTTCCGGCCCAGGAGGGCGCGCAGGTGGGAGGCGCGGGGCGCGCTCCTGCTCCCACCCGGACAGCGCCGGCCGCTCCGGGGTGACTCTGCACTTGGGCCTGGGCGGGGGCACGCGGCCGGCAGGGCCGGGTCTCAGTCCATCCGTCTGTCCGCCTGTCTCGCGGTGGGAGCCCGGCAGTCCTCAGCCGCCAGTGCCCTCGGCCCAGTGCGCCCGGCTGCGGGCCCGAAGCAAGGGGCTGGCGGAGCTGGGACCAATGGGGCGGCGGCCGAGCTGCGGGCCCCGCCCCGCCCCGCTCCGCCCCGCCGGCAGCTCCTGGGAGCCGCGCTCCAGCGGGGCGGGACCGACGGACAGACCGGCCGACGCGGGCTACCCCGCTCTCCTCGCCGCCGCGGCGGCAGGCGCGGGGCCGCGCCGCGAGGCCTGATCCCTGCAGCGCAGGCGGGCGGCGTCGCAGAGCGGAGCGAGCCGGATGCGCCCGGACTCCTGCAGGTACCTGGCTGGCGTCCCCACCTCCCCGCGCGCTCCGGAGACTTCTCCGGGCGACCCTGCAACTTTACCGCACCTTCTCCCACCTTGCTGCCCCAGTCCCCTGTGGTGCAGGTCGCGGCTGCAGGACCCCAAGGGTCTACTGCCTCAGGGCACTTTCCGTCCTGCTGGGCGCTTGGCTCGCGGCGCCCGCATCCTCTGGTCCCCAGAGCTAGCCGTCGCTGGAGCCCTAAGGCTCCGCCTGTTGCGTGAGCTGCGGGCAGCTGAAGCGGTGCCGCGGGGAAGGTATTTAGGATCAGCTTTAGGGGCGTGGGGTGGGCTGTGGTCTGGGGGAGGACCACCTGGAGGCGGGAGAATCGAAGAGCCAGGGAAAGGCAGCACCTGGCACAGGGGCATCCCCGGGGCGTTTTCTTGGCCGGGAAGCCGTTCCTTCCCTTCCTCGAGAGGAGGCGCCTGTAAATGCTTCCCGGGCCGTCTGCTCCGCCTTCTTCTCTGTGATTCCTCCCCTCGCCTATGCCCTGCAGCTGTGCAAGGCGCCCCGCGACAGTTGTAGGGAAGGGCGAACCCAGGGCCCTTGCCCTTGTGCAGCGCTGCGCCCTGGGTGGGGACGCGTGGGGCTTGCAGCGCAGGTGTGGAGTCACTTGCGGACTCCACGTTGGGATCAGTGGCAGTGGTAGGGATGGGTGCCCCGGGGTCAGGAACTCCTGTTTTCCGCGCCCTTCTGGTTGGCTGCCCGACCTCCTGAGGCTCCTGGGCTAGCAAGCGAGACAGTTTTGCCGGCAGGGGCCGCGGCAAGCCTGGCTGGGCGCCTTTCGCATTGCAGGGCTTGTCCTGCACCCCCCCTACACCCCGCTCTGTCCCTTCTAGTCCGTTTGGAGAAAGGAGCACCTTTTGCATCCTTGATGTCTCCCTCCGGTTTTGTCTGGGGAGACCTAGCCAAAAGCTTCACTCGGGTGGCTCGCGGGAGAGGCAGAGGACAGCAAAGAGCTACCTCCACCTGCCAAAATGACCCAGGGACCCTGGTTTGGTGCCCAAGCGTGAAGTGGGGGGAGGGGCGGTAGGTGTTCCTTACGTTCCTCCTGGAGAGTAGCTTTGCGGTTGGCCCAGAGCCCTCGGGTTTTTTGTCTTTCACTGTTTCCTCTGAAAATACTGGGTTAGGTGAGGAAAACCAGTTCAGAAGACTTTCCTGTTTCTTTCCCTGTATTTGCTCAAGCGATTTGCGTAATCATTCACTTAGAACTGTGTAAGTCACTCCTAGTTGCCCCCCTCCTTAGACTATTTGCAAATACCTGCCCAGGTAAACAGGAAGCAAGCATTTTCCCAAGCACCTGTCCCCTTGCCGAAGGCATATACCCTCATGCTTTGTCCTCCCTGCATATCTGGAGCCAAAGAGGTGGCTTTGATTCTCTAGTTGAACTAGGTGTAAGGTGTAGGCTGCACTTCTTACCTGAGTTGTGACCTTCTTGAGATTGACTCGTTTGGTATGCACTTATAACCAGCCCGCGTGGGCCGGGCCCCAGGATGCACTCTGGGACAGAGAGTAAACGGATGACATGCACCCAGTCTAGTCTGTTCTTTATTTCTCACCAGCTTCCTTTCTTCTCTTGTTCTTATATTATGTTTGTCATTTCCAAACTAGGAATTGTCAATAATGGGATACAGAAAAGGTCATATGGAAGTGCCATAGAACTCTGAATCCAAAGCATGTTGTGAATATACCAAGGAGACTTGTGGGATCTGTTTTAATTGAATCTTTTGTCTGAGCCATTATTGCCTGAATAGAGCCATTGACGAATGCAGCCACACTAAGTGTTTGCTGGTCAAGCGTATGAGGGCAAACTAGGAGGTCAGACGCAGTCTTTGCTCTGTTCCAGAATATTATAATATTAAAAACCCAATGCTCTGGAGCTCCAGTTTGCCAGCAAAGCACCAACTGAGCATCATGATCTTCTTTTAAGAAGGAAGGGGAAGAGTGGGAACTGCAGCCCCCTTCTGTCTTCAGTGGGTTTTGCCCTTCACTGTAATTCTTCACAGACGTGCATCCCTCTGTTCTACCACACATGTCAATCTGCGCTGTGTCTGGCATTTGCTGTTGGAATGTGTGTCAGCTTTGAAAGAGCAGGCACCACAGGGTTTTCCTCCTCCTTTTCCTTCTTTCGTTTTTCAATAGATAACATTTATTGGCTGCATGCTATATATCAGATACTCTGCTAGGCACTTTTCCAGGCATTATCTCATTTAATCCTCATAATAACTGCATGAGGTAGTGACACTTGCCTTCTTCACTGCAGTATTGCTGTGGGAGCCCCCTAGGTGCATGTTGAGTCAGATGGGAGGCCAATGGGAAATGGTGGGCCTGAGGTCTCGCTTGCAGGAAGGACAGATATGCAGGGTAGGATGAAGCAGAGGAGAAGGTGGTTGTGTTTGTTGACTCTGCTTGTCAGGTGTCAGGAAAGTGGATCTTCCAGAGTGCCACCTGTGTTAAATACCCACCTAGAAACTTAATAGAGAACAGACTAGGATGTGGGGGCCCAGCTTCCAGCTCTGATATCTATTTCTTTATGGCTCCTTGACTTGACATGCCACTTTGCTAATCTAGGTCTGTTGAGCTACACTGATCTAGATCTTTTAACATTTTTTATTACCCTGTACTAGGCACTAAAAGCTAAAAGCTTTTACATGTATTAACTTATTTCATCCTAATGACAATCTTAGGATGATAGGTTCTATTATTACCCTATTTTAGAGGAAGGAAGAGAGACAAACTGAATAACTTGTATGAGGTCACCCAGCCAGGAAAAGATGAAGCTGGGATTCTTTCTATCCCTGGCAGTCTGACTGCAGAGTCACTGTGAAATTCAGTCTTCCCCATTTATTCCTGCAGTTCCAACACTGTACCCTATTCTTAGTGGGATCTCAGACGAGGTTTATTGAAGAGTGGCAGAGAGGGCTTGCAGTTATCAAGTGACTTTTGGGTCCCATGTTTCAGCCTTAAAAGGAATTTTAAAGACTGCATTAGCAAAATATTATTTTTGCCTTTACCAAAATAGTCTGCTTTTCAATGGAATTCTGCCCAGCTGGTTAGGAAAAAAGGAAGATAAACCATAAGGATCATGGGCCAGGCAAACATTATGGTGATTTTCAGAAAATGTGTTTATCAATATAAGAAATTCAGAAAAATCACAGAACACTCTGCACTCTGAGTCAAAGTTGTCAAGTACACCAAGCAGTGACCAATTCATGAGTACTTGTTGTATGAGTACTAAATGCCCAGTACTGCAGGCATTGAAGGTAGGCAGAATCTATGCCATGGCCTTTGAGCTTGAACTTGTAGTGGATCTGGAGACTCCAGATCAATGAGACAAGATGGAACAAGACAAGATGCTAAATATTGAAGTCCTGATAAAAAATCACAATAACTCAGTCACATTTGTATAACCTATTGTGGTTTGTAGGAACTTTCACATGGGATATCTCATTTCAGTCCTCAGAGCAACTGAGAGTTATAAACTATAGGCAGGACAGAGGTTAGGAAGCCCATATTGCTGATGAAGAAATTAAGGCAAAGTAAGCCTTGAACTTGGACACAGTCATGGGTCATCTGACTTCAAGTCCAGCATCTTTCTGCTTCACGTCTGTCTGGCGCTAGAACAGGAAGGCAGTGAGCTATTGAGAGTCCTTGGGGAGTAGAGGACTGAGTTTGAATTTCATCCTGGACCTGGCCTTTGATTGCTGGTCTTGACTACCCAGGGTGCTTAGTGGAGGCAGGGAAGGGGAAGAAAGAGTGTTGTTTTATTTTTTCAGAGGCCTGCTTCTATGTGAAGACTGGAGTGAATACTCAGTTATCATGAACATAATAACAAGGCTTAAAATGTACAATAAAATGTATAAGCTGATTTAGAATTTTCATCCCTGTTTTTCTTTATCATTTCTCTAGATCACCTTTTGAAACTTTTTAGCATACCTGCACATTATACTTTTTTTTTTTTTTTACAGTTGTTAAGAGGATCAAAATGTGCACATTATAAAAGTGAACTCTTCAATAATTTAAAAATAGTTACTAAACTAGGTTGTGGTAGTTTTCCTGTGGGCAAGAGGTCTCATTCTCGTTGGAAACCTGCAGAGCCTGGTACTATGATTTGCTTTGAGGAGATACTGTATAAATTGTCTTCAGTTGCACAAGTGTTGAATGATAAAGGCATAAGATCTGCTTTTAGCCAATAATGTTACAGTTAAGCAGTTAATGTTGACAGCAGCAGCTTCAGTGAGTTTGCCAAAGTCCCAAATGAGTAAAGTATCTTGCTGACTATCCTACTGATCAGTCATCTGAGCACTTACCAGATGTTCACCAAAGGTGACATAATGATTAACTTACAGTCACATATAGGTATTCTCATTATATATTCAAATATGTACATATATTCATTCAACAAGTGTTTGAATACTTACCTGATGTTATGTACTATGATAGGTGCTGGGTATAGTGTGGTAAAGGAAACAGATAGTGGGGGTGAGAAGTGGGAGGGAGACAGACATGAAACAAACCAATGCAAAATTTAAGTGGTGGTTAAGTATTCTAAAGGACTTCATGGGAGAGGGTAACAAGGGTAGGGAGGCATAGTTCAGATGAGAGGGTCAGGGAAGACCTTTCTGAGGAAGAGATATTTCATTTTGAGCGATAAAAAGAGTCCATTAACTGAAGAGTGGGAGCGAGAATTCCAGGCTAAGGATTCTAAGGCAGGAATGAGCATTGAGCATCTTTTTGTTCTTCAGGAACTTTAAGAGAACAAGGGTGGGGATTGCTGGCAGGAGGTTGCAGAAGAGGGCCGGGATCAGATCATGCTGTGCCCTTTAGGCCAAGTTCAGGGTCTTATGGTTTATTCTGAGGGCTGTGGAAAATGGATTTGCAGCAGGTAAGTGTCACAAGCCAATTTAAATCTATATAGGGTCGCTTGGAAAGGCTGTGAAGAACAGATAGGAGAATAGACTGGAGAGGTGCAAGCATGGGAATTAGGAGCCTCGTTTGGAGGTGTGCTGCAGAAGTGGGGCCTAAAGCGAGCTTGGACTGGGTTGAAAAATGAATGGAGGTGAGGAACCGCAGACCATACACGTATAGCTCGTGAAAGGGAGCAGAGAGACAGGATGCATGTTGGGGCAGGTTTGTGTCTATGTGGAAGGCGACCTTGGCTAAGGTTAGGGATGTGAGTCCAGCTCCTTGGTAAATTAACACATATGTATCTCTGTGTGTAGAGTTATAGCACTTCTAGAAGATTAGACATCTGAATCCTAGCTGTGACTCAATCTTGAAATCTAGGTAACTTTAAGCATATCACTTGGAGTACTTCTAGAAGATTAGACATTTGAATCCTAGCTTTGGTTCTGGGTAGCTGAACATATCGCTTGTACTTCCCTTTGTGTGTATGTTTTTTTTTTCCCCACTCCCTGGTGATTTTATAATTTTTTTAAAAAATGCAGTCTTCCTGCAATGTTCTTTAATAGTGTTATTTATATGTGTTAATTTGGGTTAATTTTTAAAAATTGAATTAGTTGAACTATGAATGGGCATGTAGGAACATTTGTGGTAGGATTCTAAGCATTTGCTCATTGATGATCATGGATAAGCTGCTTTCAAATTAGCTTAAATGGACAGACACCAGTAATAAAGTCTGGTGGTAAGGAGACAGTAACCCTTCCAATGTAGATGGGGTAAGGACCTATAGAGCCCTGGGGATGGTTATGGGCTACTTTCTTGTGTTTCAGTGGGACTCCTCCTCAGCTGGTCTTTTTCATTGCATGAGACACATCCTTTGGCAGGAATGAGCATTGATATCTGTTAAAAAGATGATAAGAGAGGTACATCTGGTCTGTTTTCTGAGAACCCATTTGTATTAGGGTTTTCCAGGCAAGCAGAACCAATAGGATGTACATACATGTAAAAAGAGATTTATTATAAGAAATTGGACCACACAATTACAGAGACTGGCAAGTCTGAAATTTGCAGGGTGGGCCAGCAGGCTGGAAACCTAGGAGAGCCAACACTCCACTTCAAGTTTGGAGGCAGTTGCTATACAGCCTGGAAGAGCTGATGTTACAATGAAGTCCGAAGGCAGGCTACTGGAAAATTCTTTCCTGTTTGAAAGAGGCCAGGCTTTTTGTTCTGTTCAGGCTTTCAACTGACTTGATGAAGCCCACCAATATTATAGAGGGCCGTGTGGTTTACTCAAAGTCTACCAATTTCTATGCCAGTCTGTTCCAAAATACCCTCACAGAAATACCCAGAATAATGTTTGACTAAATACTTGGGCACCCTGTGACCCAGCCAAGTTAACACAAAATTAGCCATCACATCACATTTAGCAGATTATACTGGTCCAAACATCACTAATGAACATCACAGATAGCCTGATGGGGCGTTATGGAAAGATGGAGTATCCAGTGATCAATTTCTAGTTATAGGGCCATAGAACTGAAAGTTACTCCAAAGATCAGTCAAATCGTTTGCTGCCTCTGGACTTCTTTTGGGAATGTTGGCTTAAATTCTGGCAAATAATTAAAGTATTGAGATAAAAGAATGCCAGCAGATTAAATTTGGGGCTTCAACATGCTTATGTATTTTTTACTTTTATTTCGCTATGGACTGGATTGGCTTTTCTAAGTCCTGATGGACATGCCGTGGTGAACCTAAAAGCATTTCCTATAATTTACTTGAGATAAAAATGTAATTGGCCAAAGAGACGGGAGAACTTCATGGTTAAAGACTGTTGTTTGTAGATTTGGACTGAGAGGAGAAGTTGTAGCAAGGGCATTTCATTATTCTAGTCTTTGAGTTCAATAAATCATACCTTCTTGGCAGTGTTTTTTTGTGGGTTTTTAAGATCTGAGTTTTCTAAGCGTGGTACATTCATGTGGCCACTGACATAAGACCCCAGTCTTCATTCCCTTGGTGCTTAGATGATACATAGATGAGATTCAGCCCTGAGACTCAGACTTGAGCCCCTTGACAGAGCTCATCTCCTCTGGGATAAAAGGGTAAAAAGAAAGTACTACATATGGCAGTGTTTATCTGTGTGTCTGTCCGTCCGTCCATCCATCCATCCATCCATCCATCCATCCATCCATCCATCCATTCCATTCATCCACCCACCCATTTAAATGTCCATCCATCCATTCATCTATCCATCCATCCATCCATCCACCTTTGCCACCGTGTAAAAAGTTATCGGTGTCCCCATGCCTGCTCATCTTCTCCTTAAATCACAATTCCTATAAAGTAGATTCTTTTCTCAGATGTATAAGTAGGAGCCTTGTGAAAGTTCATGCAAAACGTGAGAACTTTGTTTTTTAAGCAGGTTCCCCAGACTTTTTGATGTAATTAGAAATTGAATATCAGCATGGTACATCTTTTTGGTGATGAGCGCCAACTTTTCTTCTCCCAGCCTCCCTAGACTTAAAGCAGTACATGTCATCTTCTCGTGTAATTTTTATTTTTTAAATGATTTTTTCTTTTATTGTTATTTTTATTTTTCCATAAGTTACTGGGGTACAAGTTGTATTTGGTTATATGAGTAAGATCTTTAGTGGTGATTGGTGAGATTTTGGTGCACATGTCACCCAAGCAGTATACGCGACACCATATTTGTACTCTTTTAATCCCTCACCCCACTCCCACTCTTCTCCTGGAGTCCCTAAAGTACATTGTATCATTCTTATGCCTTTGCATCCTCATAGCTTAGCTCACACATATCAGTGAGAACATACAATGTTTGGTTTTCCATTCCTGGGTTACTTCACTTAGAATAATAGTCTCTAATCTCATTTAGGTCAGTGCAAATACTGTTAATTCATTCATTTTTACAGCTGCATAGTATTCCATCATATATATATATATATATATATATGCATTTTTACAGCTGCATAGTATTCCATCACATATATATATATATATATATATATATATATATGTGATGGAATACTATGAAGCTGTAAAAAATATATATATGATTTAATATATATAAATAATATATATATATTATAATATATATAAATCACA
>CAUYLG010024563.1:0-18325 GCA_963573385.1 Cacajao melanocephalus | reverse complement strand
AAAGAGGTTTTTAATACCCATTTTTAAACTGCATTCTAGGCTGGGCAATAGAACAAGAATCCCGTTCTCTCTCCCTCTTTCTCTTCCTCTTTCTTTCTCTCTTACATTCTTTTTTTCTTTCTTTCACTCTCACTTTCTTTCTTTTTCTTTCTTTCAAAAAAAAAAAAAAAAAAAGAGACCGGCCTTTGGGAGGTGATTAGCTCTTGAGGGCTCTGCCCTCATAAATGGGATTAGAGCCCTTCTGAAAGGGCTCTGGGAAACTAGCCAGACCTTTTGCCCTTCCATCTCTCCTGCCACATGAGGATACGGTATCAGTCACCTCTGGCAACAAGGCTCTACCTTGGAAGCAGAAAACAGGCCCTCATCAAACATTAAAACTGCAGATGCCTTGGTCTTGGGCTTCCAGGCTCCAAAACTGTGAGAAATGATTATCTGTTCTTAATCAGTCCCCCAGTTTCAGGTGTTTTGTCATAGCAGCCTGGAATGAGCTAAGATAGTGAGTAAAAAGAAAAATCCAAGCATTTTTCCTGCCTTTCGTAAATGACCTGTCCCTCAGGGTATTAAATAGGTGACAGGGGAAACATTTTCTTTATAGAAATAATTCAGCTAGTGAATGAAGCGTCAAGTTAGGTGTCATCATCACTTTGTAATCCGTTACAAATTAATGCATTTAGTCAATCAGGGATTGATTTGATTTCTGTGTGGCTCTCAGGCCAACAACGGAGTTTCTATTTTTAAAAAGTGGTGAAACAAAACAAAAAAGAATACACGACAGAGACCACAGGTGGTGTCTTAGTCCTTTCTCACACTGCTATAAGAACTGCCCGAGACTGGGTAATTTATAAAGAAAAAAAGTTTAATTGACTCACAGTTCTGCATGTCTGGGGAGGCCTCAGGAGACTTACAACCATGGTGGAAGGCAAAGGGGAAGCAAGGCACCTTCTCCACAAGGTGGTGGGAAGGAGAATGCTGGGAAGAGCCCCTTATGAAACCATCAGCTCTCGCGAGAACTCACTATCACGAGAACAGTATGAGGGAAACCATCCTCATGAATCAATTACCTCCACCTGGCCTCTTCCTGAACACATGGGAATTGTGGAGATTACCATTCAACATGAGATTTGAGGAGGACACAAAGCCTAACCGTCTCAGGTGGCCTGAAAAGCCAGAACATCTACTATCTGGCTCTGTACCGAGCATCCTCCTGCCACCTTCAGTGCTCATCCTCCAGGTCCAACCCCACAAAGAGATGTGAGGCATCTTAGTGACTTTCAGTGAAAGGAAGTGCAGCCCAGCATGGAGCTACCTTGTCAGTCACCCCATACCATCACCATGGCTAGTGTTCAAAGACAAAACATAGAGATGCAAAAGACTGGTGTCCTCACCTCAAAAGGGACCCACAGTGTGGCACATGTGGCAGGATTCCTGCTGCAGAGGTGCCATGGGATCCGGCAGAGGCTGATCTTCAACAGAGACCACATGCCCACCTTGCCCCTCGCCTTCCACTGTGTCCCTTCCTGATCCCTCCTTCTCCTGAGAGTTCTGCCTTCATGAATCCCTTGGGTGGTCTTCCCTGGCTCCAGTTCTGCTTCTGGGGAACTAAACTGAAGGCCCTTGGCATCAGAGTGTGAGGGCTCAGGGGTGGGGAGACCTATTGGTGCCCATGGCTTCTTCACAGCCTGGAGGCATCTGCCAAATTCCACCAGCGCAGCAGGTCTTAATTTCACCCCTGTCTCAGACTCTTCAGGTTGACTTCCCTCCTCCCAGAAGTCCCTTCATGGCTTTGACATCAGGGTCACGGGGGCAGCCCCAGAAGTGAAGCAGAAGAACTGGCAACACTGTCAGGCAGGCTCCGGGTGACATGACTCCACCCACCTTCCCCATCGACCACTGACAGCAACACCGATTCCAGAGGGGCTCTGACGCATCTTATTCCCAATGGATTTCTATCTGGCTGCACACCTCCTTTCCTCCGCCCTGTACAACTTCTCCATCCATCTCAATGTGTACCACATCTGGGGATGCCTGGGCTCATTATAGAATCTACTCAAGTGGTTGTCAGCAAACCTGTCTAATGTGGCAGAGGGGAGGAAAAAGAAAGGAAAAGAAATGGAAAAAATTATTACTGCTTTAAGACTTACGGGGGAAAAAAACACGTTTCCCTACTAGATTTCCCATGGCTAACAGTTTTAGCTCTCAGTTTTTTCCCTGATTTTGTGAGAGTCTGGCAGGAAAGGCAACATTTTGTATTGTCATTTGCATGTTTTGGTTCCATATGGGTTCCTTGCCCCACTGATGCCTAAAGAGCCATCATTGAGGGGGACAGTACGCAAACCACTTTGCCTTTGATCATTTTGCAGCAGGTCTGGGCATAACAGCGCTTGCAATGTATTAATGATTTCTGCATGTTTGCAGAGCAAATGGTTTTTAAGGGTATATGTAGACTCTTGGAGGTCTGCTCCCTGCTGAACGCGGCTGCTCAAGTTCCACAAGGCACCTCAGATTCCAGAGGAGAAAGACCTCACAAAACCCCTCTGTCCAACCTGCTTTCCAAGGTGAAGCTTCTGTTGAGTTGTCTCCAGGGATCAAATGTCTTTCACATAAGAGCACATTTCAGAATGTTCAACCAGGATTCTATCCTAAGCAGACTTAGAATGGATTTCCCAATATAGCTTCAGTGTCGGGTTGGGGGGGGAGCATTCTCTCTTCTACTCAGGACTTCTCCCACCCAGGGTTTCAACTTCCTGCAGGTCGTCCTAGGGTGGGCACAATTTGGGACATGTTTCCTATTTCTTATTTTCTATGGACATAGTTTTCCTTTTTTGACCTACTTTTTATCCTATTTTCCAATCTGGCCTGTCATGCTCATTTCTCTCCTGTTTGTGAAAAGGTGCTGCTTGTCTAGTCCTCCGAGACGACACACTGAAAGGCGAGCAACTCAAATAGGAAGGCAACTGAGTGTACGCCTGAACAGAACACGGGGCAGGTCCGATCCCAGCATGAGGCTTTTACAAAGCGGTATGGTGTTACTGAGGGAAGGTGCTCTCTTTCCGGGTCCACAAGGGGTTGTCGTTTTAAGGGCAAGAACTTCCTAGCGCTACGCGCCCCTCCCATCTCTCTCCATCCAGGAGATTTAACGGTTTATGTTTGAATTTCACGGACGCAGGAAGAAACTAAGAGTTAGTCAATCCAGCGGAAGTTCTAAGGAACTCCTTTCATTGGCCTGGGGTCTTAGAGAAGGTGGGGGTTCCTCCCAGGTTAAAAGTCCCCTTCTTCCACACCCCTTCAGACTCCATGTTTGGATCCCCTTCTGTGAACACTCCCCTTATGGAAGCTGTTTTTCTCTCTCCTGGATTTTCCTCTGGGGTCCTCTTCCACACTCTCTTGTGGAAGCCTGTCTTCCCCTCCTAAACTCCATCCCTCTCTAGTCCCTTCCACTCAGTGTGGAAGCTGCTTTCCTCTCCTGGATTCCATCTTTCTGGATTCTCTCACTCAGTGTGAGAGTTAGCTGTTTCTTTCTCTCTCCTTCTGTTTCTCTCTCTCTTTAAATAAATCACTTTCTACAAACATTTTTGAGTCTGGCATTTACTACACCCTGTGCCGTGGTCCCCTCTCTCATTCTTGAGAGGGCAGGAGACCAACAACCTGGTGAAATGTCCTTTCAGGGGAGCTGAGGGCACCCTGAACCCCTGAACCGCAATATTACATTACCCCCGTGGAAGATGTCTGAGTTACTGGTGAATCCATCCGAGTCTGCAGCAACCTCAATTCTTGCCTTCTCAGAATTTGACTGAGAGGCATAAGGCAGAAAATGAGAGCAAGGAAGTTTCAGAGCGGGAGTGGAGGTTTATTTAAAAAGGCTTTAGATCGCTTCTGTAATCCCAGCACTTTGGAAGCAGGAGGCAGGCAGATCACCAAGTCAGGAGTTCAAGACCAGCCTGACCAATATGGTGAAACCCTGTCTCTACTAAAAATACAAATGTTAGCTGGGCATGGTGGCACGTGCTTGTAGTCCCAGCTACTCAGGAGGCTAAGGCAGGAGAATAGCTTGAACCCAGGAGGCAGAGGTTGCAGTGAGCTGAGATCCCACCACTGCACTGCACTCCAGCCTGGGTGATAGAGCTAGACTCCATCTCAAAAAAAAAAAAAAGGCTTTAGAACAGGAAAGAAAGGAAAGTAGGCTTGGAAGAAACCCAGGCGGGTTACTCTAAGAAGTGCGATGTTTAACCTTGATCCTAGGGCCTTCTAGGTTGGCCCCTTTCCCATGGTTCTTCTGCGAGGGTGGGCTGCCCGCATGCGCAGTGCCCTCCTTGCCCTTGGGAAGTGAGCACACACGGTGTGTTTAGGAAGCTGTACACACGCCCATCTGAGGCTTTCTTCCCTTTTCCTGGGGCATGCCCTTGGAAGGTCCTACTCTGCCATTTTGTCTCTTAGCGCGCATGCCCAGGAAGCTGCGTCTCCCTGGTATCTGCATTCAACTAACATGTCAGTGCAACAGGTGTAGGCCATCAGGAAACGGCCTCTCCCTGGCACCAGCTGCCAATTTATCACTTTTAGAGAGGCCATGTGATCATGGCTGAACCATCACCCAACATTCCTAGCGGGTGGGAAGCCCTCTTCTGTCCTGCTCATGCCTGCTGAATACCTGTAATGATGGGGGAGGTGGAAAAGAGTGGCCCCACTAGACTGTGGCTTTGGGAAAGCATATGCCTTTATAAGGGAGATGGCATTGAGTGACGGACATGATTTCAACAGGTAGAAATGGGAGGGGTGTGGTGGGAAATGCAAAAATGTTTTTTGTGGAGGGAACAGCCTGTGCAAAGGTGAAAGGCAGGGAAGCCTGGGCCGTGTTCCCTGGATGGGAATCAGTCCAGTGTGAGCTGAAGCCCAGAACATGGATGGCAAGCGAGCGGGACAGCAGAGGCAGGTCCCCGCAGGTCAGAAGGGCCCTGAGAGGTGGGCCAGTCCTGCCTCACTGTTAAAAATCCACTAACGGATACAATGCTTTCAGCAAGTGAGCGGCCGGGGTGTAGGTAGTCTGTTTGGCTGCAAGGCTTTCCCTAACGAAGTGCCACAGACCACGTGGCTCAAACACAAATTGATTTTCTCATAGTTCTGGAGGCTGGAAGTCTAATATCGAGGCATCAATAGGGCTTGTTTCTTCTGAGGCCTCTGTCCTCAGCTTGCAGATGGCCATCTCCTGCCTGTGTCTTCACATGGTCTATCCCTGTGTGTGTCTGTGTCCTAACTGCCTCTTCCCGTAACAACACCAGTCAGATTGGATTACGGCCCACCCCAAAGAGCTCATTTAAATTTAATTACCTCTTTAAAGACCCTACCTGCAACTACAGTGACATTCTGAGTTACTGGGTTAGAATGTCAATGTATGCATTTGAAGGAACACAATTCCACCTATAACATAGTGTGTGCTTTTTAAAAATGCACTTAGAGAAGATGGAGGCAACAGAGAAAAAGGCAGTGGCATCACGGAGGCTGTTAGAGGCTGATACGATGAGTCCAAGGAGAGGCAATAAACAAACAGGGAACGAGGACTTCACAGATTTCGTGAAGATGGATGTTTAGGACTCCGCACATGATGGGTGCTTCGGGTGTGAGAGGGAAGAACTCAGGATAACTCCACTGGAACTCCTCGAGGCAGATTGCACCTGGCACAGACCTTTGCATAACATTAGCTCATCAATAAATAGGAAGGAAGGATGAACAGATCCATGGGAGAGCTGATTTGGGCAGAGATTAGGGTGGGAGGCACACTTGCTCTCAACAGTACTTTTGTATTGCTTGAATTTCTTATTCAAGACATCAAATTCAACTCAAAAAATCAAAAACAAAATAAAAAAAAGAATGAATAATTGTGGAACTTCAAGGGGGTTTCCATTCTGGGCTAGTTTTTCATACCACTGGACTCTCTCCCTGACCCCTGGGCACATTTGTTGAGGACTCCCTCTGAGAAATCATGCCAGAGTGGAAATCGCAGTTTTCTAAGGTGAGGTCAACTGCTAGAAAGAAAAGAGGTCGAAATTCACGAGATCCACAGCTAAACACTTATTTATGGAGAGCAGTTTGCTATAAAGAGGATTCACCCTGGACTCTTCCAGGAAGATTCAGTTACTAAGGTCCATCTCACCTCCCAAAAAGCCCACTACAAGGGGCTGCAGGTTGTTGAACCGATTGAATGAGATGAAACCTACACGTGCTGAGGACCACACCTAGTGCACAGTGCCTGCCCAGCAACTGTTAGCTGTTGTCGCAGCACTAATAACGTCCTATTGTGCATTACATTTTGTGGACCTCCTCTGTAAGTTACATGGAGCAGAGGGTGCAGCCATTCTTGGTCACTGCCCCACAGCTCCTCCCCCATGACTTGCCAGCAGAACCCCAGCTGTATCCAGGGACTGAAAGGCCTTGAACTTCTGGGGGCTGAGCTCCCCCTGTCGCCCCAGGGTGAGTTGGGGTTGGTCTCTGCCAGTCATAGTCATTTCACTCCCCTTTCTGGTGGCCAGTTTAAGCTTGCGTGGTGGTGACTGTTCTGTGTCAACCTTGACTGCACCATGAGGCATCCGGATATTTGGGTAAAGTATTTCTAGGTATGTCTGTGATGGTTTTTCCAGCTGAGATTAGCATGGGAATTGGTAGACTGAGTGAAGCAGATGGTCCTCCCTAATGTGGATGGGCCTCATCCATCTGTGGAAGGCCTGATTAGAACAAAAGGCTGAGAAAGAGCCTTTGAGAATTTGCTCTCTCTGCCTGCCTGACTTTGGACTAGGAGTCTCTCTTCTGCCTTTGGACTCATGGTAGAACTTAGCATCATTAGCTCTCCTGAATCTCAGGCCTTTGCACTGCAGATCTGGGGACATTTCAGCCTCCATAATCATGTAAGCCAATTCCTTATCTTATACACACACACACACACACACACGCACACACACGTATGTATATAAATATGTCTATCTCCTGTTGGTTCTGTTTCTCTGAAGAACCCAGACTAATACAGCTTGGAAAGAGGTCACAGTCATGGTCAAGGGCAGTGGAAGTGAGAATCTGCTGGGGAACCTCTGAGAAATTATCTTCTGCTCTTAAAAAGTGACAGAGATGTTGTCATCTACATGGCATGCCTGGAGTTGTGGTAGCCATCTCTGCATCATGAGGGAGACAAACCTAAAAGGATAAATCAAGCCAACAAGGATGGCAGAGAGAGGAGGGGGATGAACTGAGTTTTAGAGGATTTTGTTGAAAGCTGAGTTAACCAAGCCTGGTACTGGCCTATCTCTGGACGTCTTGTTAAGGGAATAATGGATGACCTTAGCTTCTTTGTTACCTGGTCTATTACTTTCAGCCCAAAGCCCCCTAACTGGTAAAACATTGTTTGGTTCTTGTGAGAAGCTTTGGCTCCCAGTCTAGTGCACCCCTCACTGTTTTCTTCATCCAGACTTGGGATAGAGTTTTGGGGGAGTCCCTGTGCAGGGGTCTATAAACCAGCATTCTTCCCACAAGAACACGTCACATCTCCCTGAAGCATATTCCTCTTGGAGAAAACTTGGGCAAACAAGTACAATTTCCTGGTAGCCAAGCCTATGTGTTTCACACTGAATTCTTCCCAAGTTGAGCCCTCTCTTCTCTTGTGACTTCATTGCTTTTGCTTTTCCTTTCAACGTTTTCAGTATCCTGGTGCTCACGTTTCTAAACCCCAGTGCAAAATTCCAACTGTGGGCTCATCAGCTTTCTCCAGACTATTTTATTTGTGTTTGCCAGGATTCTTTTCTGAGATGAATCAGAATGCTTTTTCTACTGATAAAGAAGCAAGGCAGCCTCACTGCCCCACAACCCTGGGCTGTCTGCCATTCTTCTTTGATCCAGTCTCCCCCAATGAACTTGAAATAGCAGCAATCATAACAATGCCTTCATTGCATTACATAGTTCTCAATAGTTTACAAAGCATTTTCACACATGCCATCTAATTTACTCCTTGCAACAATAGATGAGATAAGTAAAGCAGACCAGCAGAAGCAGCACAGTTAAAGAGGAAGGCTGGTTTGGCCAAGGTCAGATGGCAGATAACTGGCCCAAGTAGAAATCAAGTCCAGAGTTAACCAGAGTTTCTCCCTATCTAGTCCAATTTCACTCCACACATACTCAACTAGCCTTCCCTTTGTGTTCGGTACTTTGGGGCTTGCCTGGGACAACTGTGAGGGTGAGGATTCATGTCCATGTCCCTGCTTAAAAGAAATAGAAGGAGCCAGGCGCAGTGGCTTATGCCTGTAATACCAGCACTTTGGGAGGCCAAAGTGGGCGGAACGGGAGGTCAAGAGATCGAGCCCATCCTGGCCAACATGGTGAAACCCCATCTCTGCTAAAATACAAAAAATTAGCCAGGCATGGTGGCACGCACCTGTAGTCCCAGCTACTCGGGAGACTGAGGCAGGGGAATCGCTTGAACCCGGGAGGCAGACGTTGCAGCGAGCCGAGATCGTGCCACTGCACTCCAGCCTGGTGACAGAGCAAGACTCCATCTCAAAAAAAAAAAAAAGAAAGAAAAAAAGAAGTAGAAGGAAGTCAAACTGACATCAAACAGCAGTGGCTGGAATCAAGGAGCCTCTCGCCTTGCATTTGTTGTGTGAATTCAATGTGGTTCCGGGAATTTATATATTCTATGCTTTCTTCTATTTGGAAAAATCACTTTGGGTTTGTTTTTTCTTGAACTGTGCGTCAGGAATGAAAAGCAGGATGCAGAGGATGTTCAGTGCCTATGAAGCTGAGCGATGCCTGTGATTAACGCAGACAGCAGAGGCCAGCAGGGACTAGCAAAGACAGTCACGCAGAGAGGGGTGGAGGCTCACCATGGAGAAACCACCACTTACGTGGGGAGCTGAATAAAAAACGAAAGGTACTAGCTACATTTACCCAATGTTTATTGTGCTCCAGGTGTTTCAATTAGTTATCAATGAGCAACAAAATACCCGCAAATATAGTGCCTTAAAACCAGCTGGCCGGGCGCAGTGGCCCACACCTGTTAGCCCAGCACTTTGGGAGGCCAAAGCGGGTGGATCACCTGAGGTCAGGAGTTCAAGACCAGCCTGGCCAACATGGCGAAACCCCGTCTCTACTAAAAATACAAAAATTAGCCAAGTGTGGTAGCGAGCACCTGTAATCCCAGCTACTCAGGAGGCTGAAGCAGGAAAATTGCTTGAACCTGGGAGGTGGTGGTTGCAATGAGCTGAGATCGCGCCACTGCACTCCAGCCTGGGCAACAGAGAGAAACTCTGAAAAAAAAAAAAAACACAACTACGTGTCAGTGTGTCGTTTCCGAGTTCACTGGGGAGGTTCTGATGACCTGGGCTAGGCTTGGGGTTCTCACCTTGGCTCACTAATGCGTCTGCTGTACACTGGCAGGATGGCTGGGCACAGGCTGGTCTCAGATGCCAGTGGCTGGGACAGCGTGGCTGGACTGCACATCTCTCCCCCTGCAACAGGCTAGCCCAGGGCAGTTTTCAGGGCAAGGCAGAGGCGCACAAGTGTGAGCAGAAGTTTGCTGTGACTCTGCCGGCCCTGGCTCACACCGGCCACTGAGTCACATCTGCTACACTCTTGGAGACAGTACAGGTCACAAGGCTGGCCCACACGCAGGGGAGGGAGGTCAATCTCACCTCCTGATGCCCACCATGTTCAGATGCAGTACATGCTTGCCATGCAGAGAGGACTTTCCACATGCTGTCATGATAATCCTCACAACACCGAGAGCTAAGGAATAGTCTCTGATTCGTTATTGAGTTTTACTCAGCATACTTTTGAGAACTTTGATGGAGTGAACAGATTTCATTTTCATCTGAGATGTATTTTAAGAACACCACTTGCCCAGAAGTTAAAAAAAAAAGTCCTTTGTAATTCATGTTACACAAAAGGAACGTTATTAGCGCTAACCATGCCCCTCAGAGCTGTAGAGTATTTTAAGGCTTCTATTCAAAGCTAAAACAAACTATCAGAAAAAATGTAATGTCTTACCATGGCACATGTATACCTGTATAATAAACCTGCATGTTCTGCACATGTAACCCAGAACTTTAAGTACAATTTTTAAAAATCTGAAATATATCCTTCTGAATATATTTTTGTAAATGTCTAATCACAAATGGTCATTTTTTAATGGGACGCTAAAGGCCAGACTTGATCTAACACCAGCAACAGTAAACAAGTGGGAGAAAAACAAACATCTCTCCATGAATCCACTTGTGTGAGTGCCCTTGTTTACTACAAAGAGTGGTTTTCTTGATGATTAAATAAGAACTTCTACGTTTAGAGCAATTGTCATTCACTGGGAGGTGTGGAGTCAGCCTGGAGCACCTCTAAAAATAAAAAAACGTATAAAATTCAAGCATATTCCCTTCTCCTAGCAGGCAGTAAAGTGACAGCCGTGCTCAAACAGGCGATTGCAGTTAAGAAAGGCACGTCACGGGGGTCCCATTTGATCATGGCTGGGGTTAGACCTATCAGAAGAGGCATGCTCTGGAGAGAGAAGCCAATGCAGAGAGCAAAAGGGACGAGCAACCAGAGCTGCTGCTGCTGATGTCTTTGTTGGTCTAACCACCCATAATCATATCTTTTGAGCACCAGCTTTGCACAGGGCATCATCTTAGAGGTAAAAGGGAAAAAATGAAATAAAAATAAGTCTTCCTTCTGATAGTTCTACGAGGTCTAGGGTCTTCGGGGAGGACAGAGAGACCCCAGCCCTAGCGTTCATATCAGCCAGCCAATGCCCTCGCTTCCGTGGGCATCTATCTGCAGCCCCACCAGGCCCTGGAACGGTTCTAAGACACACTTCTGTGCCTCTTGCTGCAGCTCCTCCCAGTGGCTGTCCCCTGTCTAGGGGCTCCCATGCACTCTCCACCCCCCAGCAGAGCCCAGTGTGCCCCCTCAGGTGGACAGATGAACACGAGATGAGCCTGAGCCAGGCTGGTTGAGCTGAATCTCCAACTCTCTCAGCTTTCGATTCCCCCAGGGTAGAGCAAGAGTCTGTGTTAAGAGATGGATGGCTCCTCCAGCTTTTACCTGCTGAGTCTGCGCAGGGAGCCATCTCCTGGGTGCAGCCAAGTCAGGGCATGGAGTGGAGCAAGAGTTAGAGGCCCCACAGCAGATGCAGGCTCCCTGTCAAGATCCTCAGCTTAGCCTGGGAAGGTTGGATTTCTGTGGTTACATTTAAGACACAAAGCGGATTGAAGACAGATTCACATTAGCGATTACAGAAACTAGTAAATAAATGGAAACATTTCTTCTGGCCCTTGAGCGGCAGATTAGAGATTTAGCTGGGAACCTGGAATTTTGGCTTCCAATTCTGCTTCTGCCACTTGCTGGCTGTAAGATTTAGGGCAAGTTACTTCACCTATTCAGAACTCAAGTCTCCCCAAGAGTGAAATGGGAATATGAGGGGCCTGCCTCAGTGGGTCCTTGTTTAAAGAAGCTATTGTGTTTAAAGACTATGGAACAATACCGGCAAACTGTGAGCACATGTCAGGCTGGTGCAGCACAGCCTCAGGGCACAAAGAGAAGGCCAGGGCTCCTGCCCTCATCTCTTAACTCTGAGTGGTGACTCAGGCTGCTGCCCCTAATGGCCTAAACGGTAGCTGCAGAGGTCTGACAAAATCCAAGAGCTATACAAAAGCTCAAGTCCTGGAGATCAGTCTAATTTTCACTGGCGAGCAGGGAGAGGCCCTTCGGAAGATCCTAGGGAAGCCCCCAGGCTCTGACAGCCACGGCCAGTCCACAAACTCTCTACCACTGCTGGGCAAACAGGTAGCAGTGGCTCTCCCTCCTTCCTCATTCCCACTAGCCTCCCAGTCCAGGCATCTTTTTCTCTTTAAAGATTCCCAAATGTGAATTTGAAAGGTAAGGAGGGAGAAGCAGACAACAAAAGGGAAAGGATGTGGTAGGAGTTGCCCTTGATCCTCACATCGTTCAAGAGAGAACCATTCCTCAGGCTCCCACTGTGTGCAAGGTTGTGAGCAGCTGATCACCCAGGCTAGTGAAGGCCTAGCTCTGTTTTGACAGGTTGAGGTGGAAAGGAAAGATGTGTTAGGCAGAAAGTGAAAATGTGTGGCAGAGGGACAGAGGCTGCTTCAGACAACTGCTGGCAGGAGCTACAGGGCATGCATGCACACACACATGAACACATGTAGGCATACACACACACATATATACATACATACATGCACACACATAGGTGTACACATGCACATATATAGGTACACACATGCACACACGTAGGCGTACACACACATATATAGGTACACACATGCACACACGTAGGCATACACACACACATCTATAGGTATACACCTGACACACATAGGCATACACATGCACACATGCATGCACACAGTCACATGCATGAAAGCACACATAAACACAGACACACACACACAGGCCTTCTACATACATAACTACACACACAGGTATACACACACTTAGGCAGAGCTACTTCCAGCTGCATGATGGCAGAGGCAGTGACGGGAGTGCTCAACTTACTTATCTGCTGGTGAAGACCCAGGTCAGTTTCCTGGATGGTGACTTTCTGTCCAATACTTGTCCCCTGTCTTCTAGAATTTGAGGCATTGAGAATTGACAGCCATGGGCACTGAAGGTCTGTAACTATTTAGCAATCAGCTCTCTGGGGGTCGGGGATACAGGGGAGAGCCCTGATTTGTAGAGTTTGCCAATTTCTGTGGTGTAAACACTCCACTCATGGATGATTTCAGGCTACCAAAACGATGTCACTGAAAGCAGTGTTGGTAAGAGACACTAGCAGTCAGCTCTTGTAAACATACAGCTGGCTTAGGTACTAAGGAATGGCAATTTTGGTAAAATGAAGGAATGGTTTTCCAGATGAAAAGACCACCGTGATACCAAACACTATATCTGGAAAGGAATTCAAAATAATAAACTTAAAGGAACTCAGCAAGATAAGAGAACACATAGAAAATACAAAAAAAAAATCTGAAAAAGTTTGTGGTTTTTCAAGAAATCACAAATACACAACAGCACACCAGGAAGGCTACCCTCAGAACAGAGGGAGCCCAAGTGCATGCTCAAGAAATTTACAAGGAAATAGATATCATAAAAAAAAAAAAAGAACTGAATAGAAATCCTAGAACTGAAGAATTCAGTGAACAAAACAAAAAACATAATGGAAGCTTTAACAATATGCTAGATCATACAGAAGAAAGAATTTTTGAACTTGAAATAACTGTCAGACAAAAAAAAAAGAGAGAAAAAAGAGAATGAAGAAAGTCTAGTGACATGTGAGACACCATAAAGCAAACAAATATTTGAATTTTCACAGTTCCAGAAAAATGAAAGAGATGGGAAAAGGCATAGAAAACTTATTTAATGAAATAATAGCTAAAAACTTCCCAAGTCTTTCAAGAAATGTAGACACACAAATATGGGACACTCAAAAATTCCCAGATTGATTCAATCCAAAAAAGTCCTTTCCAAAGCACATTGTAGTCGAACTATTATTAGAAAAAGAGAGAATTCTAAAAACGTTAAAAGAAAAATATCAAGTCACATATAAGGGAATCCCTACCAGACCAACAGGAGATTTCTCAGAACAAACCTTACAGGCCAGAAATGAACAAGGTGAAATAGTAAAAGTGATTAAACAAACAAACAAACAAACAAACTGTCAGCCAGGAATGCTATTTCCAGCAAAGCTATCCTTCAAAAATAAAGGAGAAATAAAGTTTTTCCAGAGAAGTAATAACTGGGGGAATTCATCACCACTACTTGACCCTACAAGATAAAAGAGAGCCCATTCATATGGAAGTAACAGGACAATATCTACCATTATAAATACACAAGAAAGTGTAAAATTCACTGGTAAAGCAGATACACAAATGAGAAAGAGAAAGGAATCGAATGTTATCACTACAGAAAACTACCAAATCATAGAGGTGAGCAATAAAAAAACAGAGAAAAGGAGCAAAGGATATACAAGGCAATCAGAAAACAATTAACAAAATGACAGATGTCCTAACTTCTCAATAACAACCTTGAATCTAATGTGCCAGTTAAAAGATATAGACTGGCTAAACGGATTTTTTTTTAACTTTAAGTTTTAGGATACATGTGCAAAATGTGCAGGTTTGTTACATAGGTATACATGTGCCATGGTGGTTTGCTGCACCCATCAACCCATCATCTAGGTTTTAAGCCCCACATGCACTAGGCATTTGTCCTAATGCTCTCCCTCCCCTTGCCCCTCAACCCACAAAAGGTCCTGGTATGTGATATTCCCCTCCCTATGTCCATGTGTTCTCACTGTTCAACTCCCACTTATGGGTGAGAACATGCAGTGTTTGGTTTTCTGTTCCCATGTTAGGTCATACAGAGAATGATAGTTCCCAGCTTCATCCATGTCTCTGCAAAGGACATGAACTCAGTTTTTTATGGCTGCATAGTATTCCATGATGTATATGTGCCACATTTTCTTTTTCCAATCTACCATTCATGGCCATTTGGGTTGGTTCCAAGTCTTTGCTATTGTAAACAGTGCTGCAATAAACATGAGTGCACATGCGTCTTTATAGTATAATGATTTATAATCCTTCGGGTATAAACCCAGTAATGGGATTGCTGGGTCAAATGGTATTTCTAGTTCTAGATCCTTGAGGAATCACCACACTGTGTTCCACAATGGTTGAACTAATTTACACTCACAACAGTGTAAAAGTGTTCCTATTTCTCCACAGCCTCACCAACATCTGTTGTTTCCTCATTTTTTAATAATCACCATTCTAACTGGTGTGAGATGATATCTCTTGTGGTTTTGATTTGCATTTCTCTAATGACCTGTGATGATGAGCTTTTTTAAAAAATATATTTGTTGGCCACATAAAAGTCTTCTTCTGAGAAGTGTCTGTTCAAATCCTTCACCCTCTTTTTGATGGAGTTGTTTTTCTCTTATAAATTAGTTTAAGTTCCTTGTACATTCTGGATATTAGACCTTTGCCAGATGGGTGGGCTGCAAAATTTTTCTCCCATTCTGTAGGTTGCCTGTTCACTCTGATGATAGTTTCTTTTGCTGTGCAGAAGCTCTTTAGTTTGATTAAATTCCATTTGTCAATTTTGGCTTTTGTTGCATTGCTTTTGGTGTTTTAGTCATGAAGTCTTTGCTCATGCCTATGTTCTGAATGGTATTGCATAGGTTTTCTTCTAGGATTTTCATGGTTTTGGGTTTTACATTTAAGTCTTTAATTCATCTTGTGTTAATTTTTGTATAAGGTGTAAAGAAGGAGTCCAGTTTCTGCTTTCTGCAGATGGCTAGCCAGTTTTCCCAGCATCATTTATTAAATAGGAAATCCTTTCCCCATTGCTTGTTTTGTCAGGTTTGTTGAAGATCAGATGGTTGCAGACATGTGTTGTTATTTCTGAGGTCTCTGTTCTGTTCCATTGGTCTATATATCTGTTTTGGTACCAGTATCATGCTGTTTTGGTTACTGTAGCTTTGTAGTATAGTTTGAAGTCAGGTAGTGTGATGCCTTCAGCTTTGTTCTTTTTGCTTAGGATTGTCTTGGCTATGCAGGCTCTTTTTTGGTTCAATATGAAATTTAAAATTCTTTTTTCTAATTCTGTGATGGAAGTCTATGATAGCTTAACGGGAACGCCTTTGAATCTATAAATTACTTTGGGCAGTATGGCCATTTTCATGATATTGATTCTTCCAATCCATTAGCATGAAATGTTTTTCCATTTGTTTGTGTCTTCTTTTATTCCTTGAGTAGTGGTTTTAGTTCACCTTGAAGAGGCCCTTCACCTCTTCAAGATTTCAGTTGTATTCTTAGGTATTTTATTCTCTTTGTAGCAATTGTGAATGAGAGTTCACTCATGATTTGGCTCTCTGCCTGTCTATTTTTGGTGTATAGAAAGGCTTGTGATTTTTGCACATTGTTTTTGTATCCTGAGACTTTGCTGAAGTTGCTTATCAGGTGGAGTTTTTGGCTGAGACAATGGGGTTTTCTAAATATGCAATCATCTCATCTGCAAACAGAGACCATTTGACTTCCTCTCTTCCTATTTGAATACCCTTTATTTCTTTCTCTTGCCTAATTGCCCTGGCCAGAACTTCCGATGCTATGTTGAATAGGAGTGGTGAGAGAGGGCATCCTTGTCTTGTGCCAGTTTTCAAAGGGAATTCTTCCAGCTTTTGCCCATTCAGTATGATATTGGGCTATGGGTCTGTTATAAATAGCTCTTACTATTTTGGGATATGTTCCATTAATACCTAGAGTGTTGAGAGTTTTTATCATAAAGGGATGTTGAATTTTATCAAAGGCCTTCTCTACATCTATTGAGATAATCATGTGGTTTTTGTCATTGGTTCTGTTTATGTGATGGATTATGTTTATTGATTTGCTTATGTTGAACCAACCTTGTATCCCAGGGATGAAGCCCAACTTGTTGGTGGTGGATAAGCTTTTTGATGTGCTGCTGGATTCGGTTTGACAGTATTCTATTGAGGATTTTTACATCGATGTTCATCAAGGATATTGGCCTGAAATTTTCTTTTTCTGTTTTGCCTCTGCAAGGTTTTGGTATCAGGATGATGTTGGCCTCATAAAATGAGTTAGGGAGGATTCCCTCCTTTTCTACTGTTTGGAATAGTTTCAGAAGTAATGATGCCAGCTCCTCTTTGTACCTCTGGTATAATTCAGCTGTGACTCTATCTGGTCCTGGTCTTTTTCTGGTTGGTAGGCTATTAATTACTGCCTCAATTTCAGAACTTGTTATTGTTCTATTCAGGGGTTTGACTTCTTCCTGGTTTAGTCTTGGGAGGGTGTATGTGTCCAGGAATTTATTTCTTTCTTCTAGATTTTCTAGTTTATTTGCATAAAGGTGTTTATACTATTCTCTCATGGTAGTTTGTATTTCTGTGGGATCAGTGGTGATCTCCCCTTTATTATTTTTTATTGTGTCTATTTGATTCTTCCTTCTTTTCTTCAGTGTGGAAATATCAAAAAAACAAGAATAGAACTACCATACAATCTAGCAATCCTACTACTGGGTAGTTATGTAAAAGGAAAAAAATTGCTTTAGCTTAGGAAGTCGAGGTGACAGTGAGTCATGTTCATGCCACTGCACTCCAGCCTGGGTGACAGAGTGGAGATCAGGTCTTAAACACACACACACACACACACACACATGTACACACAGACACATGCACACAAAAGGAAATTAGTATATCAAAGGGATAACTGCATCCCCATGTTTACTGCAGCACTATTTTCAATAGCAAAGATATGAAATCTACCTAAGTGTTCATCAACAGACAAATGGATAAAGAAAATGTGTATCCATGGAATACTATGCAGCCATAAAAAAGGATGCATTGATGTCCTTCTCAGGGACATGGATGAAGCTGGAAACCACCATTCTCAGCAAACTAACACAAGAACAGAAAACCAAACACTGCATGTTCTCACTCATAAGTGGAAGTCGAACAATGAGAACACATGGACACAGGGAGGGGAACATCACACACTGGGGCCTCTTGAGGGGCAGGGATTAAGAGTGGAATAGCATTAGGAGAAATACCTAATGTAGATGACGGGGTGATGGATGGAGCAAACCACCTTGGCACATGTATAACTATGTAACTAACCTGCACATTCTGCACATGTACACCAGAACTTAAAGTATAATTTAAAAAGAAAAAGAAAATGTGTATATATACACAATGGAATATTATTCAGCCATTTAAAAAGAATAAAATATTGTAATTCATGGTAAATGGATGAGCTTGAAGAGCATAATGTTAAATGAAATGTCGGGCACAGGAAGGTGTGTACCACATGTTCTCACTGATATGTAGGAGTTAATAAAAAATGTAGATTTGGAGAGAGATCCAAGATGGCCGATTAGCAGCAGCTCAGGATTGTAGCTCCCAGTGAAAGCGCAGAGAGCGAATGGACACCGCAATTTCAGACGAATTTCTGTTGCCCACAAACTGGGAGATACCCAGCAGAGGAGCCACACGGGTCGCCAGCGTGACTCTTTTGGCCAGCGCGGCTGTTTTGCCGGCGCCCCAGCGCGGCGCTTCTCAGTGCGGAGTATACAGGACTGGGTGCCCTTTGAGTTGGGCTTGGCTGGTCCCATCCCCACAAGGAGAACAGCAATTGGAAGCGCTGAGGACTGAGAGTTTCACAGTGAGCACAGCTGAACCCGGGAAGGCCTAGCTCTGTGGGGAAGGGGCGTCTGCCAAAGGAAAACTAAGAAACAGAAAAAACTTCATCAGCAACAAGCCGGACGTCCACTCAGA
>CAUYLG010024562.1:0-18571 GCA_963573385.1 Cacajao melanocephalus | reverse complement strand
TATTATATATTTTATATTAATATATAATATACAAAATATTATAATACATTATATATTTATTACATATCATATAGGTATATATTATAGTATATATTATATATTAATATAGTATATATTACATATTTATATTTACAATATATTAACATTATATAATATATACTATATATGTAAATATATATTATTATATATATGTGTATATATTTTTTGAGACGGAGTTTTGCTTTTGTCGTCCAGGCTGGAGTGCAATGGCACAATCTTGGCTCACTGCAACCTCCGCCTACCAGGTTCAAGCAATTCTCCTGCCTTAGCCTCCCAAATAGCTGGGATTACAGGCACATGTTACCACGCCCAGCTAATTTAAGAGATGGGGTTTCACCATGTTGGCTAGGCTGGTCTTAAACTCCTGACCTCAAGTGATCCACTTGCCTTGGCCTCCCCCAGTGCTGGGATTACAGGCATGAGCCACTGCGCCTGGCTATTATATTTTTCAAAAAACAAAAAAGTATTTCCTATTTTATCAGTAATTACATAAAATGTATACAGATTAAACCTTCCAAGCCAAAGGCACAAACTGAAAATATAGTAAAGAATTATGATCCAACCACATGCGGTCCATAAAGGACACACTAGATTAAAAGCCACAAACAGAGGAAAGTAAGAGGTTGGAAAAAGATACACTGTGAAAATGGTAGCTAAAGGAGGTCTGAAGTGGCCATATCAACATCCAACAAAGTAGACTTTAAGACAAAAATTTTTCTAGTGACAAAGGAGGACAATTTTTAGAGCACTCTCAGTAACTTCATTTGAATTAGAAAGCATTGTTCAGAGAAAATATATACAAGCTTAAAATGACCTCAAACAATGTTAGTATTAACCAATCAAAAAAATAAAAAAATAGAAGACAAATTTGGTCATTATTTATGTGATTCATTGCAAGTGTAGGACATGTTTATAAACAAATCTGTTTTTGCTTTTAGAATTATTGTTAATTAACACATAATAATAGTACATATCTATAGGGTAAAGTTTTAATACATGTATACAATATGAAATAATCAAATCAGAATAATTAGCATATCCATCATCTCATACACCTATTATTTCTTTGTGTTGGGAACATTTAAAATCTACTCTTCTAGCTGTTTTAAAATATACAATAAATTGTTAATTATAGTCACCCTATATTGCTATAGAACCCTAGAACTTATTCCTCTTATCTAGCTCAAATTCTGTATCCATTGACCAACCTTTGGCTATCCTTTCCCTGATCCATCACATTTTCCTGCCTCTAGTAACCACTATAGTACTCTCTACTTTTATGAAATGAACATTTTTAGCTTCCACGTAAGAGTGAGAACACGTGATATTTATCTTTCTATGCCTGGCTTATTTTACTTAACATAATGTCCTGTAAGCTCATGCATGTTGCCACAAATTGCAGAATTTTGTTCTTTTATATGGCTAAATATTTTATTGTGTATATATACCACATTTTTCTTCATCCGTTTATCTGTTGATGGACACGTAGGTTGTTCCATACTGTGAATAGTATTACAATAAACCTGGGAGTATAGATATCTTTTTGACATACTAATTTCCTTTCCATTGGATATATACCCAAAAGTGGCATTGCTGGATCATAAGGTAGTTTTATTTTCAGTTTTTTAATGGACTTCCACACTGATTTCTATATGACTTCACTAATTTTCACTCTCATTAACAGCGTATAAGCATTCCCCCTTCTCCACATCTTCACCAGCATTCGTTATTTTTTTGCCTTTTTTGTAATAGCCATTCTAACTGGGATGAGATGATAACTCATTTTGGTTTTGATTTGTATTTCCCTGTTGATTAGTGGTGCTGAGCATTTTTTCATATACCTGTTGGTCATTTGTATAAAGAAGGACATTTTATAAAGATAAAAGTGTGAGTTATATCAGAAAGACATAACAATCATAAACATGCATGGAACTAACAACAGAGCTCAAAATACACTAAGCAAAAATTAACATAATTGGAGGGAGTAATAGATAATTTTTTTTTTAAGACGGAATCTCACTCAGGCTGGAGTGCAGTGGCACAATCTTGGCTCACTGCAACCTTTGCCTCCCAAGTTTAGTAGAGACAGGGTTTCACCATGTTGGCCAGGGTGGTCTCTAACTCCTGAACTCAAGTGATCCACCTGCCTTGGCCTCTCAAAGTTCTGGGATTATAGGCAAGAGCCACTGTGCCTGGCCAGAAACAGACAATTTAAAAGTAATAGTTGAGACTCCAATACCACACTTTCAATAACAGATAGAATAACTAGACAGAAGATCAACAAGGAAACAGAAAACTTGAAGAACACCGTAAACCAACCAGACCTGACAGACATTTATAGAATGTTCTCCCTGTCTTAGCCTGTTTGGGCGACTATGAGAAAATACTTCAATACTTTGGGTAATTTAGAAACAGTAAAAATTTATTGCTCAAAATTTTGGAAGCTTAAAAGTCAAAGATGAAGGTGCTGGCAGATTTGGTGTTAGGTGAGGGCCTGTTACCCCTAGATGGTGCCTTCTAGATGCATCCTCACATAGTTGAAGTGGTAAATGGGCTACCTCAAGCTCCTTTTATAAGGGCACTAATGCCATTCATAAGAGCTCTGCCTTCATGATCAAATTGCCTTCCAAAGGCCCTCCATCTTAATACTATCACATTGGGTATTAAGTTTTAACATATTAATTTTGAGAGAACACAAAGCTTTAGACCATAGCATTCTGCTCCTGGTACCCCACAATTTTTGTACTTCTCACATGCAAAATACATTCATTTCATTAGCCCCAAAGTCCACATCTTCACCAGCATTTGTTATTTTTTGTTTTTTGATAGTCGTCATTCTATCTGGGATGAGATGACATCTTTCCAGCACCAACTCAAAAGCTTGAAGTCCAAAGTCTCATCTAAATATGATTTAAATCTGAAATGAATGAGACTTAAGGTGGAACATATCCTGAGGCAAATTCTCCTCCAACTTTGAGCCTGTGATATCAAACAAGTTACGTGTTTCCAAAATATAATGATGGGACAGGCATAGGATAGATATTCCTATTTTAAGAGAGAGAAATAGGAAAGAAGAAAAGAGTAACAGATCCCAAATAAGTCTAAAACACAACAGGAAAAATGCATTAAATCTTAAGGCTTGTGAATAATTTTCTTTGACTCCATGTCTTGCTTTCCAGACAGTGAGGTGAGGGTTGGGCCTCCAAGGCTCCAGTTGGCCCCAGCCCCATCGCTTTGCTGGGCACAGCCCTCAGAGAAGCTCTTATAGATTGAAGTTGGTTGCCTGCAGCTCTCCCAGGCTGGAGTTGCACACTGGTAGCTTTATAGTTCTGGAGTCTCAGTGGCAGTCCCTCCCCGATGGGTCCACTGGACATTGCCTAATGGGGGCTCTTTGTGGTGACTCTGACTCCACAGTTCTGCTGGGCATTGCCCTAGCAAAGATGCTGTGTGGCCCTGCTACCATGGCAGTTTTCTGTCTGGGCCCTGAGGCTCTCTGGGGTATCCTTTGAAATCGAGGTGGAGGTAGGCATGCCTCCATAGCTCACGTACTCTGTACATCCCTGGAGATGACACTGCTTAGGTGCTACCATGGTTTTCTGCCTGTGCCTTCCAGAGGCGTGCCTTGAGCTTCACCTGGGCCCACTTGCACCACAGCAGGGGTGGCCGAGGAGCACTACACCAGAATTGGGGGAGCAAAGCCTGGAAATAATTCTGCCCCCAAAACCCTAGCATTCGGGGTCTGTGGTGAGTGGACCAGCCCTGAAGTTCTCTGAAACGTCTTCAGAAATATTCTTCCATTGTTTTGATGAATAGCATATGGCTTTTTTCTATCCATACCAATCTCCCTATCAAATGGTTGCTTGGCCACATTCTTGGTGGTCTCTCCTGAACATGCTTTTTTATTCTTTACAACTCGGCCAAGCTGAGAATTTTCCAAATCTTTAAGTTCTGCTTCCTTTTTGATTATAAGTTCTGTCTTTAATCTCTTTTCTCATATTTTACTATAAGTAGTCAAGAGAAACCATGCTGTACCCTCAGCACTTTGCTTAGGTATTTCTTCCACCAAATATCCTATTTCATCACTCAGAAGTTCTTCCTTCCACAAAACACTAGGACACAGACATAATTCAGCCAAGTTATTTGCCACTTTATAACAATAATTGCCTTTCCTTCTGTTTCAATAACATGTTCCTCATTTCTGTCTAAGAATTCATCAGAAGAGCACTTACTGTTCATATTTCTACTAACATTCTGTTCATGACCTCTTAGGTAATCTCTGAGAGGATTGAGGCTTTCTCTACAGTTCTCTATTTCTTTTGAGCCCCCACCAGAATTACCCTTTAAGGTCCATTCATGGCAATAGAAGTTTTTTGTTTTTGTTTTTTTTTAGCATGTACCACCAATCTTGTCCAGCCTCTACCCATTACCCAGTTTCAAACCCACTATCACATTTTTAGGTATTTGTTACAGCAGCACCCTATCTCAATATCAATTTCTTAGCCCATTAAGATTGCTAAAACAAAATACCTTGGGTATTTCAGACTGGGTAATTTTGAAACAAGAAAAACTCATCATTCACAGTTCTGGAGGCTTAGAAGTGCCAGATCAAGGTGCTGGCAGATTTGTTATCTGGTAAGGGCTCATTACTCATGTCCTCACATGGAGCAAGAGGCAAATAAGCTCTCTCAAGTTTCTTTTTTTTTTTTTTTTTGTTATTATACTTTAAGTTCTGGGGTACATGTGCAGAACATTCAGGTTTGTTACATAGGTATACACGTGCCATGGTGGTTTGCTGCACCCATCAACCCATCATCTACATTAGGTATTTCTCCTAATGCTTTCTCTCCCCTAACCCCTCACCCCCCAACAGGCCCTGGTGTGTGATGTTCCCCTCCCTGTGTTCATGTGTTCTCCTTATTCAACTCCCGCTTATGAGTGAGAACATGCGGTGTTTGGTTTTCTGTTCTTGTGTTAGTCTGCTGAGAATGATGGTTTCCAGCTTCATCCGTGTCCCTGCAAAGGACATTAACTTATCCTTTATTATGGCTGCATAGTATTCCATGGTATATATGTGCCGCATTTTCTTTATCCAGTCTATCATTGATGGGCATTTGGGTTGGTTCCAAGTCTTTGCTATTGTGAACAGAACCACAATAAACATATGTGTGCAGGTATCTTTATAGTAGAATGATTCATAATCCTTTAGGTATATACCCAGTAATGAGATTGCTAGGTGAAATGGAATTTCTGGTTCTAGATCTTTGAGGAATTGCTATACTGTCTTCCACAATGTTTCAACTAATTTACACTCTCACCAACAAGTTTCTTTTATAAGGCCACTAATCCCATTCATGAAGGCTCTGCTCTCGTGACCTAATCACCTCCCCAAAGGTCCTACCTCTTAATACTATCACATTGGGTATTAAGTTTCAACATATGCATTTTGAGGAAACATAAAGCTTCAGACCATATAACACTGCCTGACAACAGAAGAATATGAATTTTTTTTTCAAATTCAATGGCACATTCTCCAGGAGAGACCACTGTTAAACCATCAAACAAGCCTCAGTAAATTTAGAAGGAATATAATAACTCAAAGTATGTTCTACAACCTCAATGTTATGAAATTTAAAATGAATAACAGAAGGAAATTTGGGAAATTCACAAATATGTGGAAATTAAACAACACGCTTCCAAATAACCAGTGGGTCACAAAAGGAATTTTGAGGAAAACTGAAAAATACTTTGAAATGAATGAAAAACAAAAATACAACATATAACAGTTTTGTTATGTTGTTAAACCATGCTTAGAAAGAAAGTTATGGTTGTAAACACCTATATTAAAAAAGAAGAAAGATGCTGGGTGTGGTGGCTCATTCCTGTAATCCCAGCACTTTGGGAGGCCGAGGTGGGCAGGTCACTTGAGGCCAGGATTTCAAGATCAGCCTGGCCAACATGGCGAAATCCCATCTCTACTAAAAATACTAAAATTAGTTGGGCGTGGTGGCACGCACCTGAAATTCCAGCTACTCAGGAGGCCAAGGCATGAGAATTGCTTGAACCTAGGAGAGAGAGGTTGCAGTGAGCAAGACTGAGACACTGCACTGCAGCCTGGGTGACAGAGCAAGACTCTGTCTCAAAAAAAAAAAAAAAAAAAAAAAAAAAAGAAGAAGAAGAAGGAAGACCTCAAGTGAGTAACCTAAACTTCTACTATATTAAACTAGAAAAAGAGTTAACCCAAAGCAGGAAGAATAAAGGAAATGATAAAGATTAGATCAGAAATAAACGAACTAGAGAATAGAAAACCAGTAAGAATATCAATAAAGATAAAGTTGGTTCTTTCAGAAGTCAACAAAATGGACAAACCTTTGGCTAGAAAATACTCAAATTACTAAAATCAGGAAAGAAAGGGAATATTACACCAACCTTATACAAATGAAAGAGAATTAAAAGTTAATACTATGAAAAACTATAAACAAATTAGATAGCACAGATGAAATGGATGCATTCCTAGAAATACACAAACCACTGATCCTGACTCAAGAAGAAATGTAAAATCTTAATGGACTTATAAAAGGAGAAAAGATTAAACTGACAATTTAAAAAATTCTTACAAAGCAAAGCTTAGGCCCAAATGGCTTCACTGCTGGATTCTACCAGACATTTAAAAAAGACTTAATACAAATTGTACATAAACTCTTTCAAAAAATAGAAGAGAACATTTTTAAACTCATTGTATAAGGCCAGTATTAATCTGTAGCAAAACTAAACAAAAAAATCGTAAGAACATAAAGCTACAGATCAATATATTTTATGATCATGGATGCAAACATCCCTAACAAATTACAAGCAAGTTGAAACTGACAATAGATTTAAAAGTTTATATACCACAACCAAGTGAAATTGATTTCAAGGATGCAAGATTGGTGCTGGAAAACTGGATATCCACATGTAAAATAATAAGTTTGGACCTCTTTCTCATACTATATACAAACATTAACTCAAAATGCATCATAGACCTAAATATAAGACTTAACACTATAAAACTCTTAGACCTTGGATTTGGCAATGGAGTCTTAGCTCTAACATTAAAAGCATAAGCAGTCATGGAAAAAAAAAAGGTAAATTGGACTTCATAAAAATTAAAAACATTTGTTCTTCAAAGGACACCATTAACAAAGTAAAAGGACAATCCACAGATACATAAATCTGTTAAGTGATTTGTATCTAGAATAAAGAACTTCTACAACTAAACATAAAAAGACAACCCAATTTTAAACGATGAGCAAAGTATTTGAATAGACATTTCTCCAAAGAAGATATACAAATGTCTAATAAACCCATGAAAAGATGTTCAATATCATTGGTCATTAGGGAATTGCAAGTTAAAAATACAATGAGATACTACTTTACACCCACAATAATGGCAGTAATAAAGAAGTCAGACAACACAAGTGTTGGCGAGGATGTAGACAAACTGGAACCCTCATACATTGCTGGTGGGATTGTAAAATGGTACAGCCAATTTGGAAAACATTTAAATAGTTTCTCAAAATGTTAAACACAGAGTTACCATATAGCTCAGCAATTCCACTCCTAGGTATATACCCAGGAGAAATGAAAACATACTTCCACACAAAAATTTGCACATGAATGTTCCCAGCAGGATTATTCATAATGGACAAAATGTGGAAATAACCCAAATATCCATCAACTGATGGCTAACAAAACACAGCATATTAATTCTACAGAATATTATTCAGCTATAAAAAAGAACAGAGTATTGATACATGGTATAGCATGGGTGAATATTGAAAAAATTATGATAAATAAGCCAGTCACAAAAGATCACATATTTCAGGGGTCCCCAACCCCTGGGCCACAGACCAGTACCAGTTCGTGGCCTGTTAGGAACCAGGCTGCACAGCAGGAGGTGAGTGGTGGGCAAGCAAGCAAAGCTTCATCTGTATTTACAGCTGCTCCCCATCACTTGCATAACCACCTGAGCTCCGCCTCCTGTCAGATCAGCAGTGGCATTACATTTTCATAGGGGCATGAATCCTACTGTGAACTGTGCATGCACACTAGGTTGTACACTCCTTATGAGAATCTAATGCATGATGATCTGTCACTGCCTTCCATCACCCCCAGACAGGACTGTTTAGTTTCAGGAAAACAAGCTAGGGCCCACTGATTCACATTATAGTGAGTTGTATAATTATTTCATTATATATTACAATGTAATAATAGTTGAAATAAAGTGTACAATAAAATGTAATGCACTTGAATCATCCTGAAACCATTCCCTCCCTTGTGGTTCATGGAAAAACTGGCTTTCATGAAACTGGTCCCTGGTGCCAAAAACGTTGGGGACCACTAACATATTGTATGATTCCATTCATATGAAATGCCAGAATAGACAAATCATTAGATAGAAAGAAGATTAGTTTTTGCCAGAGGTTGAGGAGGAAAGCACAATGTTGAGTGACTGCTAATGGACATGAGGTTTCTTTTTCAGGTGATGAAAATGTTATCAAATAAGATAGCGGTGATGGTTTTCTATGTCTGTAAATATGCTAAAACAAGTGAAATGTTGAACCGTATACTTTAAAGGGTAAATTTCATGGTATGCAAATTATATCTTAATAAAGACACCATTAAAAAACGTATGCCCAGCCAAGTGCGGTGGCTCATAACTGTATTCACAGCACTTTGGGAGGCTGAGGCGGGTGGATCACAAGGTCAGGAGATCGAGACCATCCTGCCTAACATGGTGAAACCCCATCTCTACTAAAAATAAAAATTAAAAATTAAAAAATTAGCCAGGCATGGCCTGTAATCCCAGCTACTCGAGAGGCTGAGGCAGGGGAATCCCTTGAACCTGGAAGGCAGAGGTTGCAGTGAGCCAAGATCGTGCTGCTGCACTCCAGCCTGGGTGACAGTGCGAGACTCCATCTCAAAAAAAAAAAAAACAAAAACCATGCCCATATTCCCAAATTCCTTATTCTAGTGAATGCCAAAATGATTCATCCATTTATACAAACCAGTAACCTTCTTTGACAGATCTTGTTCCTACTCCCTTTTTAGTCTACCATAAATTCCCACCAATCTCTTCTCCTACATATGCCTGTCCAGGCTTTTGTTTTTCTACCACCATCCAAGCCCAAGTCACTATTATTTCTTGCCTGAAATATCCAGTAGTCAATTAACTAGTCATCCTGCATCTGCTCCTACCTGTTCCCCTATTCATTCTTCACGTAACAGCCAGAGTAATCCTTTCAAAATGAAAAAAAAAATTTTATTAAATCAAAACTTACATAAAAGTGTATACATTCTTAGCATCTAGTTTTGTGAATTACTACAAAGTGAATATGCCCATGAAAACACCACCCAGATTAGGAAATAAAACATTACCAACATCCCAGGAGCACCCCCACCTTTTCATTTAGCACTACCTCTTCTCTCAATATCCTTTCTACCATCATATATTGGTTTCATCTAGTTCTGAAGTGTATGCAAAGGGGGTCATAGAAAGAGTACTCTTTTGTATCTGGATTTTTCCATTTGATGTTATGTTTGGGAGAGTCATCCAGTTATTGTGTGTAGGAGCAGATCATTAATTTTTGTTGTTGTATTTCATTTTTTTGATTTAATATAATTTATCCATTCTACAGTTGATAGACTGCTGTTGATGCAATAGTCCAGTTCTGGCTTGAGGCCGTTATGAACATACTTGTACAAGTATTTTGGGATTCATAAGTATGCATCCCTGTTGAGTATATACATTGAAGTGAAATTGCTGGGTCATAGGTTCTGTGCATGTTTGGTGTTAGTAGATGTTTTCAAGTAGTTTTCCAGTACTCTTTTGTATCTGGATTTTTTCCATTTGATGTTATGTTTGGGAGAGTCATCCAGTTATTGTGTGTAGGAGCAGATCATTAATTTTTGTTGTTGTATTTCATTTTTTTGATTTAATATAATTTATCCATTCTACAGCTGATAGACTGCTGTTGATGCAATAGTCCAGTTCTGGGTTGAGGCCGTTATGAACATACTTGTACAAGTATTTTGGGATTCATTAAGTATGCATCTCTGTTGAGTATATACACTGAAGTGAAATTGCTGGGTCATAGGTTCTGTGCGTTTGGTGTTAGTAGATGTTTTCAAGTAGTTTTCCAATGTGGTTGTACAAATTTACACTTCCACCAGCAGAGTATGAGAGTCCCAGTTGCTTCATATTCTCACCAGCACTTAGTATTGTCAGTCTTTTAAAATTTGGCCATTTTGATGGGTATATAACGGTATCTTATTGTCATCTTAATTCTCATTTCCTCAATGAAAAATAAGGTTAATACTATTTTTAGATAATTAATGGCCATTTGATTATACTCTTCTGTGGGATTCCTATTCAAATATTTTTGCTCATTTTCCATTGTGGTACCTGATTTTTCCTTATAATATTCTAGATCTGAGTCTTGTGGCTTACCCATTCACTCTCTTATTGGTGTTCTTCATGAACATAAATTCTTAAAATAGACCAATTTATTGATCAATATGGTCCAATTTATTGATCTTCTCCTTTATGGTTGGCACTTTTAGTGTCTTATTTAGAAATCTTTTCCAAGGTAATGAAGCTTTTCTCCTACACTATCTTCTAGAAGTTTTATTGTTTTATCTTTTACACTGAGGCCCACAATTAATCTGAAGTTAATTTTTGGTTATGGTATAAAGTAGAGGTTAAGATTCATTTTTTTCCATGTGATTTTCCAATTGACCCAACACCATTTATTGATAAGAATATCTTTTGCCTACCAAAATGAAAATTTAATTATGCTGGATTGGAGAAGAGAATAAGACTCTCAGCTTGGGATTCAAAATTATTTTTTATGGTATATTTTAACCTGAAACCAAGGAGTTACGGCTAAACTCCACCAGAAAGCCCCTGTTACCTAGAACTGGTAAGGAGCCCTCAAATCTGGAAGGATAACAGAGAAGTAATCTTGAAATTGTAATTTTTACCATACTCAATGGCATAAACTACCTGAATAGTTATGAATGAACTTCGGTTGATGGTTATACCCCTAAATCTCCCCAAAACTGAAAACAATTATGTCTACCCCTAGGCAAATCAGTATTTGCTGGGCAAATGACCCTCTGAGGAGAAAGGTGCTGACAATCCTTTGGGTACAAAATGCTCTGATCTCCTTGGGTTGTAGGGATGTAAGTAAACTGTTTTGTCTTTTTCTCATTTCAGTATTGCAAAGACAAAGAGAATTAACTTTTAATTTATATAGGACTTTGGATTTTTCCCACTGCCAATCAGATTTCTGGGCAAGAGCTCTTTGTGAATTTTCTGACAGCTACGTGGATCACATGGGTCAGATTTCTGGGCAAGAGCTCTTCATGAATTTTCTGACAGCTACATGGATCATATTCTTCCTGATATCTGATCCCTGATCCTCAAGGGTGCCTGGAAATCTGAAACATCACACAGCTGGCCTCTTACTCATTCTCCCTACACCACTGAGCTTCAGTGTTGGCCCTTCCCTAGGCTTAACCTCTCCTCCCATGTTTGCTGACAGCCTCTTTGAAAAATTCTTGTAACATACAGATACTGTCCAAGCTTTTGAGCAAGTCTACTCCCCTTGATATCAACTGTTCTGCTGATTTTCCCCAGCCTAATCCCTTACCACTCCCTTCTTTGCTATTCATGCTTGGTATAGTTTCTAGCACTCAACATGCTGATTCATGCCTCTGTACTTTTAGTTGTAATGTTTTCCCTGCCTAGACCACCTTCATTTCCCCACCTTCATTTCCACGCTGGAGGTGAAATTTAGAAACCTTCAAAAATCTATTAGTCGCCAGGAAGCTTTTCTATGTCTCAGATAGGCTAAATGCCTCATATCTACATCTATAACCACATATACCACATGATATCAGAGAGTGTGTTTACGTGTCCATTTCTCTTATTGGTTCTACATCTTATCTTTGATCTCCCAACATCAAACACAAGGCCTGACACATTATGGTTGTTTAATCAATTCATGATGAATGCACCTGAACTGCAATAGTACAAGGAAAAAATTAACTTGCTCAGAAACTCTTGCACTTGGAGCTGAGGACCAAGTGGGTTGAAGTATTATATATACTACTGACGCTGCTTGTCTTGGTTGGGGTCAGCCTGGACAACCATTCAGTCTAGAGTCACAGAGGAGACTTAAAGCTCAAAAGTTCGCAATTTGTATGCAGACTCTCAGCTTACAGAATCAAAACTCCTTTTGTCACACATTTATTTCTAAAATTCAATAAATAAGTTTAAAAAGGCGACTGAATGTCCTCCATCTCATGTTTTCTTAAGCCAGCAGCAGACTGTATGACACATCCTTCAAATAACTGTGGTGTTCTGAGGAAGTGTTTTAAAAAACACAGCCCAGCCAACAAGAGCACTCATGGATCTTGCTGTTTATTTTTGAGCATTAAAATAAGTTAAAATTGCAGTGGTTGCTGAGTGTAGACTCATACCATACTAGCTCATTAGCCCTTTAAAAATATCCTGCATTGGAAAAATCTTTTATGCTAGAGCCCATTAAAATTTTGAAACTCTTACATGGTTTTTTAAACCTTATGCTCAAATAATTTAGTTGGTGCTTACATTTTAAAAATCTGTGAATAATAAATAAAAAATAGTATAATGATAGCTTAGCTCAATTATTATTCTTACTGTAGTTGGTAACTTATAATACTTAAGTAATTACCTAATATACCAGCTAGAATCCAGAAAGATGCAAAGAGTTTTGACTGTATTTTTTCCCCATTTGCTCCCAAATTATGTATATTTCATGCCCCTCTTTGCTCTGCTATGTGTTCCAGGGGGCCCTGTGGACTGCATTACCCAAGACACCTTTTCCATCTGACTTCTGGTTGTGCCATGCTTATAGAGATATTCATGAGGGATTAAAGAGTGGTAGAAAAGAGGTTGGGGTATTTCTTTACCTGCTTTTTCTATATACCAGGGCAACATTTCTGGCATGGCTGTGTTTCTGCATGACTATAGCTCCTCTGCCCCCCATCCACAGCTCCAGATCTTCTCCTATTGGGAGTGATGATGGTTTTCCACTGAGAACAGTCTCTGAGTGCCTCAACATCCTTTGTTGCTTTTCTTAATCAAGCCCACACCCCTGTAATTAGTCCCTTCATTAATGTATTTTATTGGATTCATCTTGTTGAATCCTGCTACTTGCCAGGATTCCAACTGACACAAACTAAATTTAATGTATTTGTAGAGACCACTTCATATCAAAATTGAGGTAAAGTCCTCCTATCCCCCATGGTGAGCATTGAATTAAAAGAGAAAATAGCAGAACTCATTAACAGAGATTTATAATTCACCAAGCAGTTGCCAATGAAGCTTAAGAATAGGAAATACCATTTTGAGGGCATCTTAAGACCCTCACTGCACTATGAGAGATCCATGAATCTAAAGGGGAAGAAGTGTCAAAATTTTAAATCAAGGGATGCATTCACAAGAAGAAAATCCCCACATTAACAAGGCAAAAGGCAAATAAATGACACCCAGTCTTTACATAAAGCATAGAGACTTGATACTATCACTTGGTTGGACTGCAATAACTATTTGTCTCTTCTTTCTCCATTATTGATGCAACAAAATTCTTGTAGCACTGTTCCTTTGAAGAGCCACAGACTTGTAAGACTAAGCATTTTAACTATCCCTATCCCATTAGGGCCTGAGGTGAGAGGATGTAAGAATGGATCAGGAGAGGTGACCTCAGGAGAGCTGAAACAAGACCGGAAACAAAAGATAGAAAAATGTTCAGATTACTGATAGATTCCAAGTAAATCCAAAGCTAGGTAGAAATGTGCCAGGAAGAATGATCAGAGATTGAAATAGGTACAGACTAGAGAAGGGATCTGAATAATGGGTACCAGTATCCAGGAAAGAGATCCAGAAGGCAACTTCAAGAATACAATGAATACCAAACCCTTACCTCATTCCATGTTTTATATATCTTCATTACAAGGATAAAGACAAAACCTAATAAGGCTGATACAAAGACCCTGGCTGTAGTAGAATAAAAAGTGTTAAGAGAAAAGCAGTTCCTCATGAGAAGACTGGAAGAAATCATCTGTACTCTAAAATACCATTGTAGATTGGCTGATTGAATAAAAAATAAAGTTATGTTTTCAGGTTTCTTATTTTTCAACCCAGTGCTACAATGAATCAGGGTTTAGAGGTTTAGGGGTAGACCCAAACTCAACTTGTTTTCTAAGATTATAATTTGTTTTAAACGATACATGTAAACTTCCTTGGAATTACAGAAAAAAAGTTGGTTTTTTGTTTTTTAAAAGAAAAACCAGTATTTAACACTTTTGCTTCCGGCCAAAATGCAGTAAAAGGGCTGGCTTAATTTCTCACCTGAAATAACCAAATAGTGGACAAAATATATGAATCAATTATTTTCAATACAATGAACATCAGGGAATGAGAGACTGTATATTAATTAGGGTTCTCCAGATAAACAGAACCAACAGGGGTCATAAAAAAATGAGAATTGGCTTACATAATTGTGGAGGTCAAGAAGTTCCATAATATGCTGTCTATGAGCTTAAGAACCAAGAAAGTGTTGGGGGTGAAATTCAGACTAAGTCTAAAGGCCTGAGGACTGGCATTGTGGCCAGGGGGGACAGTGAGAGGGTGGGGATGGTGTAAGTCACAGATGGAGTTTGAAAGCTTGAGAACCCAGAGCACTGATGTCTGAGAACAGGAGAAGATGGATGTTCCAGCTCAAACAAGACAGACCAAATTTGCCCTTCCTCTACCTTCTGTTCTACCCAGACCCTCAATGGATTGGACAATGCTTGCTTACAACGGTGAGTGTGATCTTCTTTACTCAGTCTACTGATTCAAATCTAATTTCTTCCAGAAACACCTTCACAGACACACCCAGAAATAATGTTTTAACCAACTATCTGGGCATTCCTTAGCCCAGTCAAGTTCACACATAAAATTAACCATAACAGACAGTGATCCCTAAAAGAAAGAAAACAATCAAGGTGAGTTCCTTGATCGGCCCCAGCTAAGTGCCTTAAGTTATTCCAGGCCACAGGAATGGGAACCCAAGCAGAGGCTGGCAGACTACCTGAGTTAAGGAGACAGAGCTCAGCATCTGTCTCCTGGGAGATCAAAACACCCACAGTTCACAGGACAGAGTACCAGAGAGAAGAGTGCTACACTCAAAGAGAAACCTGGATATTTACAGAAGGGCCTACTCAAGTATTAAGCTAAGTATGCATTGATCACTGTACGCATGTAAGGAAACCACCTAAGGCTGGGAAAGGAATTATCTAAAAGGATTACAAGTCTCATCACAAATAAATGATAAATATATGAGGTAATACATATGTTAATTAGCTTGATTAAGTTATTTTGCAATATATGCATATTTCAAAAATTTCTGTGGTATACCATAAAGATATGTAATTTTAATTTGTCAATAAAAAATAAATAAGAAGAGGAGAAAAAGGAACAATACTTAGTTCTCTAAAGGGTTGGGAATATTTCCTGCTCCCATCAGCCAGACTGGAAAACCTCACAATTGACAGGGCATTGAAAATAGTGCACAGAAGTGACTGGCTTCAACAGTGGAGAATAGTCAGCCTTAGACTGAATATAACTTTGGTCCTGCCTAAAAAGTCTTATAAGCAAGACCTCAAAAGATCAAAGTGTTTTCAATTAATTTAACTGGATACTAGAAAAAATATCTCAGTCATATTTAAAGGAATAAAATATATTCAACATCCAAGGTAAAATTCACAATGCTAGTATCTGATCAAAATTAGCAGTCTAAAAAAGCATTGTTAATGTGTACACTTTATATGGGTAAATCCAATGGTATGTTAGTTATATTTCAATAAAGCTGTGAAAAATCTTACAAAGCAAACAAAGAAGAAGGAAAATATAACTTATAATAAAGGGTAAAAATCAATGAATTGAAACCAATCTACAGTTGACACAGAAGTTAGAATTACACATGGACATTTAAAAAGTTATAACAATATTTTATTTGTTCAAAAAGTAAAGTAGAAACATGGAAAATGTTCAATCCTCTAGATATGAAAACTACATTTTCTGAGGTAAAAAAATATGCTGAATGAAAATAACAGCAAAGTAGATCTCACAGGAGAAAAGATTGGTGAGGCTGAACTTGACATAGCAATAGAATCTATCCAAATGAAACAGACGAACAAGGGGAAAAATGAACTCAGAATCAATGATAAGTGAAACAACTTAAGGTAGCTCAATATATTTGCAGTTGAAGTCTTGCAAAGAGGAAGGAATGCAGAAAAAAAAATGTTTGAAGAAACAATAGCCAAATATTTTTACAAATTTCATGAAAATTACAAACTTGCAAATCCAAGAATCTGAACGAACCTCAACACCATCAATGTGTGGAAAACTATACCAAGTTAACATTAAAATAAGCTTTCTCAAAACCAGTGTAAAGGGAAAACCTTTAAAGCTACCAGAGAAAAAAAGATACATTGCATACAAGGGAACAAAGATAAAGATGACAACAAATTTCTTTTTAGAAGCAATAAGACAGCTTATTCGGAAGCAATAAGCAAGGAGATAGTAATGCAATATTTTTAAAGTACTGAAAGAAAGAACAGAACTCCAACTTGGGTTTCTATAACTATTGAAAGTATCTTTTAAAAACAAATGTGAAATAAAGACATTTTTAGACATATAAAAGCTGAAATAATCTACCAGGAGACCTCCTCTACAAGAAATGCTGAAGGAAGTCCTTAAGGCAAAAAGAAAAAATAATACTAGATGGAAATACGGATCTACAAAATAGAATAAAGAGCATATGAAACGGTAACTATATCAGTACATACATAACGCTATTTAAATTTCTATAAAAGATAATGGACTATTTAAACAAAAATAGTAATAAAGTGTCATGGAGCTTATAAATAAAATGTACGAAAACAATAGCACAAGGCCAGGAGGAAAGACACAGAAGTATATTACTGTAAGACCCTTATAATATATATGAAGTGGTATATCACTTGAAGGCAGACTGTAATAAGTTAAAGATATATACTATAAACCCAAGAAACTACTAATAGGTAATAAGCCAACAATGGAAATAAAATGGAATCACTTTTTAAAAATAAAATAATTAAAAAGGAAATAAAAAGAAAATAAAAAACAAAGCACAGATGAGACAAATAGAAAACAAATAGTAAGATGGTAGATTAAAATCTAACCATGTTATTAATTAGATGACATGTAAAGATAAAAGATGTGAATACCCTAATAAAAGGCTGAGATTGTCAAGATTAAATAAAAAAGCAATATCCAACTATATGCTTCCTATAAAGATGCAAGTAGGTTAAAAGTAAAACCATGAAAAAAGATATCCTACACTAACACTAATCAAAGACAGCTGAAATAGAAAATGCAAATTAAAATAACAATGAGATACTATCTTCCATGAGCCAGAATGGCTGTTATTAAAAAGTCAAAAAATTACAGATGTTGGTGATGATGTGGAAAAAATGAACGCTTATACATTGTTGGCAGGAATGTAAATTAGTACGACCTCTATGGAAAACAGTATGGAGATTTCTCAAACAACTAAAAATAGATCTACTATTTGATTCAGCAATCCCACTACTGGGTATATGCCCAAAAGAAAGTAAGTCATTATATCAAAAAGATACCTGCAACCATATATTTATTTCAGCATTATTTGCAATAGCAAATATGGAATCAACCTGCATCCATCAACAAGTGATTGGATAAAGAAAATGTGCTATGTATATATTATACCATGGACTACTACTCAGCCATAAAAAATAATGAAATAATATCTTTTGCAGCAACATGGATGGAACTAGAGGTCATTATCTTAAGTGAAATAATTCATAAGCAGATAGTAAAATACTGCATGCTCTCACTTGTAAGTAGGAGCTAAATAATGTGTACACATGGACATAGAGTGGACTAATAGACATGGGAGACTCAGAGGAGTGAGAAGATGGGACAGGGGTGAGGGATGAGAAATAAATTAATGCATACAATGTATACTATTTGGGTGATGGCTACACTAAAAGCTCAGACTTCACCACTATGCAATGTATCCATGTAACAAAATGGCACTTGTAACCCCTAAATCTATACAAATTTTTTAAAAAGCAAGATCAAGTAGCCATATTACTACTAAACAAAGTAGATTTCCAAACAAAACATATTGCCAGACATAAAGAAGGCCATTTCATAATGATTAAGAAGTCAATTTATCAAGAAGACTTGACCATCTTAAAACATTTATACACTGATAATGAACTTTAAAATGCATGAAATAGGAGAGATCCAAGATGGCCGATTAACAACAGCTCAGGATTGTAGCTCCCAGTGAAAGCGCAGAGAGCGAGTGGACGCCGCACTTTCAGACGAATTTTTGTTGCCCACAGACTAGGAGATTCCCGGTGGAGGAGCCACACG
>CAUYLG010024561.1:0-16239 GCA_963573385.1 Cacajao melanocephalus | reverse complement strand
TTGAGTGCCCTGTTTGCCAGCAGCAGAGACCAACACTGAACCCTTGATATGGCACCATTCCTTATGGTGATCAGCCAGCTATTTAATGGCAGGTTGATTGTATTGGAGCTCTTCTATCATGGAAAGGGCAGCAGTTTGCCCTCACTGGAATAGACACTTACTCCGGATATGGGTTTGCTTATCCTGCATGTAATGTTTCTGCCAAAACTACCATCTGTGGACTCACGGAATGCTTTATCCAATGTCAAGGTATTCCACACAGCATTGCTTCTGACCAAGGAACTCACTTTACAGCTAAAAAAGTGTGACAGTGGGCTCATGCTTATGGAGTTCACAGGTCTTACCATGTTTACCATCATCCTGAAACAGCTGGGTTGATAGAAAGGTGACATGGCTTTTTGAAGTCACAGTTACAATGCCAACTAGGTGACAATTCTTTGCAGGACTGGGACAAGGCTCTCTAGAAGGCTGTGTGTGCTCTGAATTAGCATTCAATATATGGTACTATCTCTCCTATAGCTAGGATTCATGGATCCAGGAGTCAAGGGGTCGAGGTGGAAGTGGCACCATTCACCAACACCCCTAGTGATCCGCTAGCAATATTTTTGCTTCTTGTTCCTGTGACATTATGTTCTGCTGGCCTAGAGGTCTTAGTTTCAGAGGGAAGAACACTGCCACCAGGAGACAACAATTTCATTAAACTGGAAGGTAAGATTGCCAACTGGACACTTTGGACTCTTCCTACCTTTTACTTTTTTCATTTCACAAATATTTATTGAGTACTAACCATATTCCGGACACCGGCCTATGTGGTGGGTATAAATGCTGAAGACAGACAGGCTGCAATCACAGATACAGTTCCCTGTTGTTGAGGAGTTTACCCTTTAGCTTCTCTGAACCCCAGTTTTTGTTGAGGACACGGAATGGTTGAAGATGAAATTAGTTAATTTTACAGCCATTAGCATAGGATATGGTACTTGGTAAAGACTCTGTCAGTGATCACTACCTTTACAATTAGTATGTATGGAAAGCAAAATGATTCTCCATTTATATGCCAACACAGGGAAATAAGATGTTTCATAAAAATGAATTTTTCTAGAATTTAATACTTCATTGTCTAGGATTTACATATATATATGTATGTGCATATATATATATATATATCTGTGTGTGTTGTGTGTGTGTATAATACACATATGGTAAGTGCACAAATCTCAAATAGGTCAATATCTTTATGTATGTATATACCTATGTAACTGCCATTGTAGATCTCAGTACAGAACATTTCCAGAACGCCACAGAAATTCCTAAACCTTTTTGATTTTTCACTTTTTTAATAGCCGAATTACTGAAAAATTCTACAAATTTCTGAAAAGTCTTATATTTAGGAAAGAAGGACAAGAAATACAACCTAACCATGTCTTGATGGCTATTGCCAAAGGCCGGTACAATTTGCTCTCTCATTTTCTGCTTTTTTCTTCTGTATCTCCTTTAGATATACAAACAACATAAATACCTTCTCATTGTAAAAGGTTGGATATATTTACGTCTGATTTTTGGTAGAGCTTACCATCTCTTTCCTAGTGAACATTATACCTTGTCTTTACGGTCTAAACTTTCATGTTGTTTTTAATTTGTTGCAGAACAATACATACATTACTGATAACTGCATATTAAATAAGAATCAACATGGTGCTCATGGTCAATAAAGCCCAGTGAAGGACTCTAGTACTAAATTCTGGGACATCTGTTTTAGGGTTTCAGAGGGATTTTGTTTGCTTGTTTGTTTTTAATTATTTTTTTCTCTTCCATGAGAAGCTTTGTATATGTTGGGCCTGAGGTAGAGTGTCCTTACATGTTGATTTATGTATTTTTGTAGAATCCTTGCAAGATTATTCCTACCTTTAAGTCCGCAGGCTAAGAAGGGAGTTACAGTGTTGGCTGGGGTAAATGACCCAAACTATTAAGATGAAATCAGTTTACTACTCCACAACAGAGGTAAGGAAGAGTATGCATGGAATCCAGGCAATTCATTAGGGCATCTCTTTTTGTTACTATGACCTGTGATTAAGATCAATGAAAGAATATAACAGCTCAATCCAGGCAGGATGAAAAATGGCCCAGATCCTTTAGGAATGAAGATTTGGGTCACTCCACCAGGAAAAAAAACCATGACCTGCTGAGGTGTTTGCTTAAGGCAAAGGGAATACAGAATGTGCAGTAGAAGAAGAGAGTCATCAATACCAGCTACAACCACAGGATCAGCTGCAGAAACGAGGACTATACTTTTCATGAGTATTTCCTTTCTTTTGTTAAAAATACATTTGTGCAAGAATACACTTGTACCATGAAAGTATCTTCATTTTTATTTCCTTTCTCCTTTATTATGTGACATAAGATTTATTGACTTCACATCAGCATTTAATTATTGTTAACTTTATGTAATAGTATTTGAGTTGGGAATTAGTGTGTTTCTGGTTGTATGAGGGATAGTTGTACTATGTTAGGCATAATTATGACCTTATTATTGCTTTTATTTGAAGATCATATATGATGTCAAGAGAGGTATATGAGTTCAAGTTGACAAGGGGTGAACTTGTGATGATTAATACTGAGTGTCAACTTGATTGGTTTGAAGGATGCAAAGTATTGATCCTAGGTGTGTCTGTGAGGGTGTTGCCAAAGGTGATTAACATTTGAATCAGTGGACTAAGAAAGGTAGACCCACCCTTAATCTGGGTGGGAACCATCTAATCAGCTGCCAGAATGGCTAGAATATAAAGCAGGCAGAGAAACATGACTAGACTAGACTGGCCTAGTCTCTCAGGGTACATCTTTCTCCTGTGCTAGAGGCTTACTGCCGTCAAACATCAGACTCCAAGTTCTTCAGTTTTGGGACTCAGACTGGCTTTCCTTGCTTCTCCGCTTGCAGACTGCCTATTGTGGAACCTTGTGATTGTGTGAGTTAATACTAAATAAACTCTCTTATGTAATATACCTTATTAGTTCTGTCCCTCTAGAGAACCCTGACTAGACTGGGTGCAGTTGCTCATGCCTGTAATCCCAATATTCTGGGAGGCCAAGGCAGGTGGATCACCTAAGATCAGGAGTTTGGGACCAGCCTGGCCAATATGATGAAACCCTGTCTACTAAAAATACAAAGATTAGCTGGGGGTGGTGGTGTGCATCTGTTATCCCACCTACTCAGGAGGCTGAGACAGGAAAATTGCTTGAAACTGGGAAGTGGGGATTGCAGTGAGCTGGGATCATGTCACTGCATTCCAGCCTGGGCAACAGAGCGAGACTCCATCTCAAAAGGAAAAAAAAAAAAAAACAGACCTGACTAATACACTAGGTCCTTGGTCTATGTTTGTGTGTCGTGGGAGTTATTGTTCTTTCATTTCTATGTTTAGAACTCCATTGAGCAGCTCTTGTAAGGTCAGTCTACTGCCAACAAATTCTCTTAGCTATTGCTTTTCTGGGAAAGATTTTACTTCACCATCACTTATTAATAAAGTTTACTTTGGAAGATATGAAATTCTTGGTTAGAAAGTTTTTTCTTTAAGAATGATAAAAATAGGCTTCCAATCTCTTCTACCTTGTAAGGGTTCTGTTGAGACATCTGTTGTTAGCCTAATTGGTTTCTCTTCATAGGTGGTATGGCCCTTTTCTCTAGCTTTTAAGATTTTTTTCTCACACTGACCTTGGAAAGAGGAATTATTATGTGCCTTGGGGATTATTATCTTGTATAGTATCTTACAGGGATTATTGAAATTTTTTGTATTTGCATGTTGACCTGTCTAGTAAGACAGGAGAAATTATCATGGATTTTCTTCTCTAATGTATTTTCCAAGATGCTTACTTTCTCTTCTCTTCTCTTAGGAATGCCAGTTCTTCATGAGTTTGGTTGCTTTACATAATTCCATGTATCTTAGAGGTTTTGTTCATTATTTTAATTCTCTCTTTTTTTTTTTTTTTTTGGACTGGATTGATTCAAAGAAACAGTCTTCACACTCTAAAATTTTTCCCTCTGTTTGGTCTAGTCTGTTGTTAAGGCTTTCAAATGTATTTTGAAATTCTTATAGTGAATTTTCAATCTTAGAAGTTCAATTTTGTTGCTCTTAATATAGACATGCCATCTTTCAAATCTTGTACCATTTCTCTGGCTTCCTTAGATTGGATTTCAACTTACAACTTAGACCTCGTTGAGCATCCTCTTAACCACATTTAGAATTCCATGTCTATCACTTTGGAACTTTCAATCTGGTTAGGATCCATAGCTAGGGAGCTATTGTAATCTCTTGGAAGCAAAAAAAAAAAAAATGACTTTTGAATTTTCTGAATTGCCAGAGTTCTTTCACTTATTCCTCCTCATCTGAGGGAGCTGGCATTTCTTTTTCTTTTTGAATTTGCTGTCATTTGGATAGCGCTTTTCATTTTTACATTCTTTTTTTTACCTTGAGGGATTGTGATACATGTTATGTAGAGTCAATTGGCTTTATTTCTGGGTGCTTTTAGTGGGCCAAAGCTCCATGTGAATTCCTTAGTTATACATAGGTTCCTGTGGTGGGTTTCACAGGTGGTGTGTGTTGAAGCAATGTATTTTTGTTTGGCGATATAATTTAGGCTACAGTCCAGTATGTTGTACTTAAGAGTCGGAACCAGTAGACAAGCTGTTAGCCCGCTTAGGTCAGTTTCAGGACCAGGGGTCAGTCCTTGCACCCAAGGACTCCACAAAGCCTTCTCAGCTTTCTCACTCTTCAACCATCCTGTCTGTGTTGACTCTCTATCAATTTTCAGTGCTTTCTCTCAAAACATCTATTTCAAGTGTGATGGTTTATGGATATTTTGGTTACTCTCAGCAGAAGAGGAGTTTCTGAGCTGTGTCTAGTGGGCCATCTTGCCTCAAAGTTTCTATACCTCTCTACTGTAGTTATTAACCACTTTTATTGCTTGCTATGAAGCAACATGCCTTTGAAGAAAAAGTTGCATCTTAAACTAATATTGAAGATAATTTTATCTTTTCACTTGTCTTTGAATTACTCAGAAAATTAGTATCAAATAAAAGTCAGGTTAATCATAAATTTTTACTTAAAAATCAATTTTATCACCAGATTGAGCAACATAAAACAGAATACAGCATCAGAGGAAAGAAATTTCATGTGAAAAAAGTTAATTAACTAAAAGTCGTATTCATTTATTGAGTACTTACTAATTATAAGCATTTTAACCTACAAAAAGTTCAAAGACTTAAAAGTACTATGTTATAAAGCAATGGAAGAATCTATCCTAACATAGATTAAAGAAAGAAGATATTCATGAATGAGAGGTCATGAATATGAATAGAGTGTGCCCACACATTTTCATAGCAGTGGTTAGGTTTTAAAGGGAAAAAGAAATAATTTAAAAAATATATATTGTTTTATTTTTGCTACTATCTTGTTATGTAACCAAGAAAACATCACCTAATATGTCCCAATTTAAAACTGAATGACTTAGATTCAATGAGCTTTTAAACTTTTTTTTTTATCTTGAAAATGATTTATGGTTACATGAAAGCTTCAGGAGGTCCATGAATTATTTCTCTCCTCTATTAAAATAACCAGTTAATATTTTTTTCTTTTTTTAGCTAACTTTTGCAAGCTTGAGAAGAGGAAATAATTAGGATATATTAATCAATTATTTTTCCCAAATTAAATAGGGAAAGTTTAAGTCTTAGAAAATTACCAAAGTATATACCTCAGAAAATCAATTAAAAACATTTAAAAATTTTAAAGTGCCTTAGACTTGTACACGTGGAAACACATCGTCAGCCTGAGAACATAGTCATTTGCCTTATTATTTTTTTAGAAATCGTAGAGCTTGAACTTTAATTAATACTAGTCATATATCAATAATTTTTAAGTAACATTAGCTCTTCTCTGTCTCTTTACCTTTTTTCTTTTGGTCATAATTTTTCTTTGAAATTTGAACAAATGTTCTCAAACACTCCTTCCAGCTGTATGATCCCACAGAACTACAAAACGCTTTTAACACCATTACTATTTCCCTTTTCAGTGTGCAATCTCTAGGATAAGTTACTCTTATAAATTATCAGTAGGCACAATTTCAAAATGATACCCTTGAATACGGAGAAAAAGAAATGAGACAACATGTCATATTTAGAAATCATTTTAAAACAACATTTACTATTTAAGATTGTCTAGATTATTCTTTGGAAACAATCTTGATATCTCAGTGGCTTATGACAGATTTATTTCTAATTCACACATCTAATATTGTTTGGAGGGTGAACTTTGTTTTATTACTTGAGACCTAGGCCAATAGAAGGCCTGCCATCTGAGACTGCATCATGTAGAATGCACTACCTCCTTGTTCCCTGTAGCAAAGGATGAGCACTGCTGGTGTTCCCACCCTAGTTTATGAGAGTTGTGGTTTTGTTACTCCATGGTTTTCTGTTTCTGCCTGGAAATGAACTCTGTCACCTCAACTCAGAATTAGTCACATGGTCCTGTCTAACAACAAGGGCCTGGGAAGATAAAAAGAGATGTAAAAAGTGGGCATTAGCCATGCCTCCCACTGAACCCTGAAGTCTTAGAAAAAATGAGCTATTTTATAATATATTTAGTCCAATACCTCCTTTAAAGCAGCAAGCTGACCCCCAGAGAGATAAATTGAGTTAACCAGCCATACAGCTAGGTGGAGGCAAAGATGGAATAGACAAAACTAAATGGTCCTGGTTTCCCTTCATTTCAAAATCTAAAGCTTTTTATCTTAATGGTTGGGATAGTGTTTTATAAAAAGAGAGATGGACAATTGTAGACACTATTATCTACCCAGTTCCGTGCCTTTGAAGGTGAAACTTCAACCGTAGAAACTTCTCAGGTGCATTTTAGTTCTGATCTTATTTGGGTATGACATTTGATTTCAAGGTCATTGCCTGAATTTGAAGTGAGCAAGATCCAGATAAGGTGGGCAAGGATGTAATTTCATTACCCCCTTTTATATATTAAACGTTTAGCAGAGTTATCTTTTTAACACAAGCCTATTACTCATTTTCAATGGTAAATGACTAAGTTCACTACAGATACTTAAGCACTAGCCAGGAGACAGTGCCAGCAGTTTCTCTTGAATGTCATCATATTAAAAGGACTATTACTCTTCCTGACCCTGCCACACTACCACTGTGCTCTCCAAAGGTTACTGATAAATGCTTTTGGCCACAGAGGACACTCTCCTGTTTCATCTCCCTAGTGATCCTTTTTATATTATTATTTTCTGAACAGAGTTGATAAAAAGAAAAAAAAATTACCACACTTAGATTCTTTTTTCTGTTAAATAATCTCATTCTAATACCTTTATCCTACTGTCCAAAGACTCAAGTTTTTGTGAATTCTACATGTATGACCATCCTTTGATCTGTCCAAGAATTTTAGGCAGTAATGCTCAAAAGGTTTGATCTCTTAAGCTATGTCTAGCTCTATCAGTTTTGCCATCTGTCTGGTCATAGTCTCAGTAATTCATATTATTAATTATTAAGAAATAGAGCTCTGCATTTTATTGTCTCAATGCTTAACTGCCTTGCTTAAACCCTTCCCATAGACCTTGTGCCCTATGAATCTATTTCTTGATTCATGCTGTCCTCTGTTTAGCCAAAATATTTTACTACAGCATTCCTCAGAGCAACAGGCTAATGAACCAGTTTATAGTTCAGTAGGATGCTTTCCTATCACATTTTCCCTTCCAACATTTTCTGTATTAACCGTCTTATCTAATGAACTAACGTGCATTAAAATTGATGCACAAATGGTTGAAGTTAGAATAATGCATTGTTGATCAAACAGCTTTTGCACTTTAGCATAGACTTCACTCTTAATTAAGAAAGGTGAGTGTTACAAATTTCTGGACACTTCAGCTTGTTCGGGAGGGGAAGCTTTTTTTGTGAATTAAATTTTAGTTTGTATTTCAATGATTTTCCATTGTGGTTTTCTTTACTGTACAAATCCTATTCCTCTTGGCTACTCTGTGAAGGGAAGTCATTATGGCACCTCCCACTGCACTAGCGTCAGCTGTCATTTTTGCATTCTGACAACAGTGACTGGCAGCAGCTCCATAAAGGCCCAGCATGTAGATTAATGGTGAGCTGCTCCTTGAACACACTGAAGGGCATTTTCTATTTCATCCAAGGATGAGGGTTATCTTAAAAACGAAACAGAAACTTAAAATGAATGAAGGCTTTAACAGAAATTGTTCATCTCTGTTTGTAAACCATGTCCTTGGATTTAAATTTTTAAGGAGTTGAAAGTGTCTTACAGATGATTAAGAAATGAATTAAGGGGAGGGACCAAGATGGCCGATTAGAAGCAGCTCCAATCAGTGGCTCCCACCAAGAAGAATGAAAACTGCAAGTAAATCCTGCACTTTCAGCTGAGGTACGTGGTTGGTATGACCCACAGAGAGCGAGGAAAGCAGGACAGAGCAACGGCCCACCCAGAAACCACATGGTATAAGTGGAATTCCTACCCCCAGCCAACAGGGGTGGTGAGTGATTGTGCTAACCCACTGGGAAAACCATGCTTTTGCCATGCATCTGTGCAACCCGTGGATCAGGAGATCCCCTGGTGAGCTCACCCCATCAGGGCCTGGTTCCCAAGCACAGAACTGTGCAGACTCTCAGTGGCTGCTTGGGTTGTAACTAACAACAGCAGGCTGGAGACTGCCTAAGATGACTGAGTTCCCAGGGGGAAGGGTGGTCACCATCACTGCAGTTCCAGTCCCCAGTTTTCCCCTGTGTGTGTCAGGGAGACTGGGCAGTTTCACTGAGAGGAAGTCCCCACAGCGCAGCACAGTGGCTGAGGCACACTGTGGCCAGACTGCTTCTTTAGGTGGGTCTGGATCCATCCCTCCTTATGGGGCATAAACTTCTTGCAGGAATTTAAGCAACTCCAGCTAGAGGTTTAGGGACAGAACTCTGATCTCCCTGGGATGGAGGCACTCGGCAGAGGGGCAGCCACAGTCTCCGGCTCAGGGGACTTAGTCTTTCCCACCTCCTGGCCCTGAAGAGTCTAAGCAGTGGAGATGAGTGGTGCACCCACTCTGCCAAAGAACAGCAAGACTTCTTCTTCAAGTGGGTCCCTGATCCTGTACTTCCTGACTGGGTGAGACCTCCCAACAGAGGTCACCAGACAACCCATACAGGAGAGTTCTGGCAGCGTAAGATCAGTGTCCCTCTGGGAGGGAGCTCCCAGAGGAAAGAGCAGGTAGACATCTTTGCTGCTCTGCAGCCTCTAATGGTGACAACTACAGGTGTGGGGAGAGGGGGGACTCATGTGAAAACTATCTTGAGTAAATCCCCCGTCCCCCACAGGCACACTGCGGAAGACTGTTAACAAACAAACAGCAAGAAGAAGAAGATTAACAACTACAACAAAAAAACGCCAAAAAAAAAAAAATCCAAAGTTCAGGAGCCTCAAATATTGAAGGTAGATATACCAACAAAGATGAGAAAAAAATGCTGAAAATTCAAAAACCCAGAATGCCTTTTCCCCTTCAAATGATTGCAACACCTCTCCAGCAAGGGCACAGACCTGGGCTGAGGCTGAGATGGATGAATTTACCTATGTAAGCTTCAGAAGGTGGGTAATAATGAATTTCACTGAGCTAAAGGAGCTTGTTTTAATCCAATACAAAGAAACTAAGAACCGTAATAAAACATTACAGGAGCTGTTAACCAGAATAACCACTTTAGAGAGGAACAAAAATGACCCAATGGAGCTGGAAAACACAACAGAAGAGCTTCACAATGCAACCACAATTATGAATAGCTGAATAGACAAAGTAGAGGAGAGAATCTCAGAGTGTGAAGACTATTTTGCTGAAATAAAACAGGAAGACAAGATCAGAGAAAACAGAATGAAAGTCAACCAAAGACACCCTCTGAGAACTATGGGATTTGTAAACAGACTGAGCCTATGACTGATTGGGGTACCTGAAAGAGACAGGGAGAACAAAACTAAGTTGGAAAATATTTCAAGATATGATTAAGGAGAACTTCCCCAACCTAGCAAGACAGGCCAACACTCAAATACAGAAAATTCAGAGAAAGGCAAGGTCACCTACAAAGGAAGCCCATCAGACTAACAGTAGACCTCTCAGCAGAAACCCTACAAGCCAGAAGAGCTTGGGGACCAATATTCGACATTCTTAAAGACTTTCCAACTCAGAATTTCATATATGACTGAACTAAGCTTCATAAGCAAAGGAGAAATAAAACCCTTTTCAGACTAGCAAATTCTGAGGGATTTTGACACCACTGGGCCTACCTTGCTAGGGTCACTGAAAGAATACTAAACATGAAAAGGAAAAATTAGCCACCAAAAAATATACTGAAGGATACAGACCAGTGACTCTATTAAGCAACTACATTAACAAATCTGCAAAATAACCAGCCAGCATCATAATTACAGGATAAAATTCATACATAACAATATTAACCTTAAATGTAAATGGGCTAAATGTCCCAATAAAAAGATACAGAATGGTCAGCTGGATAGTCAAGACCCATTGGTGTACTTTATTTAAGAGACCCATCTCACCTGCAAAATACACATAGGTTCAAAATAAAAGGATGGAGGAAAATTTACCAAGTATATGGAAAGCAGAAGAAAGCAGGGGTTGCAATTCTGGTTTCTGACAAAACAGATTTTAAACAAACAAAGTTCAAAAAAGACAATGAAGGACACTACATATTGATAAATGGTTCAATTCAGCAAGAAGAGCAAACTATCTTAAAAATATATGCACCCAATACAGGAGAACCAAGATTCATAAAACAAGATTTTAGGGACCCACCAAGAGAGTTACTCTCCCACACAATAATATTGGGAAACCCTTACACCTCACTGTCAATATTAGACAGACTACTGAGAAAGAAAATTAACAAGGATATACAGGATTTGAATTCAATTTTGAATAAAGTGGACCCGATAGATATCTACAGACCTCTCCAAAAGCAATCTAATATACATTCTCATAAAACAATCCAAAAACAACAGAATATACATTCTTCTCAGTATCACATGGCACTTACACTAAAACTGATCACATAATTGAAAATAAAACACTCCTCAGCAAATGCAAAAGAACTGAAATCATAACAGTCTCTCAGACCGCAGTACAATTAAACTAGAACTCAAGATTAAGAAACTCACTCAAAATCACACAAATACATAGAAATTGAACAGTCATGTCCTGAATGATCCCTGGGTAAATAATAAAATTAGGGCAGAAATCAAGAAGTTTTTTGAAAATAATGATAACAAAGAGACAATGTACCAGAATCTCTGGGATGTAATTAAAGCAGTATTCAGAGGGAAATCCATAACACTAAGTACCCACATCAAAAAGGTAGAAAGATCTCAAATAGGCATCCTAATATCACAACTAAAAGAACTAGAAAACCAAGAGTTAACAAACCCCAAAGCTAGCAGAAGGCAAGAAATAACCAGGATTAGAGAAGAATTAAAGGAGACACGGACACAAAAAGCCCTTCAAAAAAATCGATGAATCCAAAAGCTGTTTTTTTTTGAGAAAATTAATAAAATAGACACACCGCTATCTATAAAATAGAAGAATCAAATAGATAAAGTAGCAAATGATAAAGAGGATGTCACCACTGAACCCACAGAAATACAAACAATCAAACGACAATACTATAAACACTTCTATGCAAATAAATTTAAAAACTAGAAGAAATGCATAAATTCCTGAAACATACATCCTCCAAAGACTGACCCAGGAAGAAGGTGAATCCCTAAATAGACCAATAATTAGTTCTGAAATTGAGGTGGTAATAAAGAGCCTACCAACCAAAAAAAAGCAGGGACCAGACAGATTCATAGCTGAATTCTCTCAAAGGTACAAAGCAGAGCTGGTTCCATTTCTTCTGACACTATTCCAAACAACTGAAAAGAAGGAACTCTTCCCTAACTCATTTTCTAAGGCCAGCATCATCCTGATACCAAAATCTGGCAGAGATACAAGATAAAAAGAAAACTCAGGCCCATAGCCCTGCTGAACATCAATGCAAAAATCCTTAATAAAATACTGGCAAACCAAATCCCGCAGCACATCAAAAAGCTGATCCGTCATGATCAGGTCAACTTCATCCCTGGGATACAAGGCTAGTTCAACATACACAAATCAATAAATGTAATTCATCGCATAAACAGAACTAAAGACAAAAAAACACATGATTATCTCAATAGACACAAAAGTCCATCAATAAAATTCAACATCCCTTCATGTTAAAAACTCTCAATAAACTAGGAATTGAAGGAAGATGCCTCAAAATAATAAGAGCCATTTATGACAAACCCACAGCCAACATCATGGGATAAAGCTGAAAGCACTGTCCTTGAAAATAAGAACAAGACAAGGATGCCCTGTCTCACCACATCTATTCAACAAAAGATTGGAACTTCTGACCAGGGCAATCAGGCAAGAGAAATAAATAAAGGGTATTCAATAGGAAGAGAGGAAATCAAAGTGTCTTTGTTTGCAGATGACATAATCCTATATTTAGAAAACCCCATCATCTCAGCCCAAAAGCTTCTTAAGTTGATGAGCAACTTCAGTAAAATCTTAAGATACAAAATATATGTGCAAAAATCATGAATATTCCTATACACCAACAACAGACAAGCAGAGAGCCAAATAATGAATGAACTCCCATTCACAATTGCTACAAAGAGAATAAAATACATAGGAATATAGCTAACAATGAAAGTGAAGGACCTCTTCAAAAAGAACTATAAACCACTGCTGGAGGAAATCAGAGAGGACACACACAAAAAAAAGAAAAACATTCCATGCTCATGGATAGAGGAATCAATACTGTGAAAATGGCCATACTGCCCAAAGTAATTTATAGATTCAATGCTATTTCTATCAAATTACCATTGACATTCTTCATATAATTAATTAGAAAAAAATATTTTATAATTTATATGGAACCAAAAAAGAGCCCATATGGCCAAAGCAATCCTAAGCAAAACAAGCAAAGCTGCTGAAGGCATCATGCTACCTAAATTCTTAGTACACTACAAGGCTACATTAACCAAAATAGCATAGTACTATTACAAAAACAGATATATAGACCAATGGAACAGAATAGAGAACTCAGAAATATGACCACACTTCCACCGCCATCTGGTCTTTTACTAACCTGACAAAAACAATCAATGGGAAAAGGATTCCTTATTTAATAAATGGTGCTGGAAGAACCAGCTAGTCATATGCAAAAAACTGAAACTGGACCCCTTTCTTATACCTTATACAAAAATTAACTTATTACACCTTATACAAAAATTAACTCAAGGTGGATTAAAGACTTAAATGCAAAACCCAAAACTATGAAATCTCTAGAAGAAAATCTAGGCAATACCATTCAGAACATAGGCATGAGCAAAGATTTCATGATAAAAACACCAAAAGCAATTACAACAAAAGCAAAAATTGACAAATAGGATCTAATTAAACTAAAGAGCTTCTGTACAGCAAAAGAAACCATCATCAGAACAGACAACTTACAGAATGGGAGAAAGTATTTGCAAACTGTGCAATTGACAAAGGTCTAATATCCAGCATCTAAAAGGAACTTAAACAAATTTACAAGAAAAAAAAAACTCATTAAAAAGTAGGCAAAGGATACAAATGGACAGTTCTCAAAAGAAAACATTTTTGTGGCCAAGACATCTATGAAAATAAGCTCAACATCACTGAAAAATGCAAATCAAAACCACAATGAGATACTATCTCATGCTAGTCAGAATGGCTGTTATTAAAAAGCAAAGAAACAACAGATGCAGGTGAGGCTGTGGAGAGACAGGAACACTTTTACACTGTTAGTGGGAGTGTAAATTAGTTCAGCCATTCTGGAAAACAGTGTGACAATTCTTCAAAGACCTAGAGCCAGAAATATTATTTAACCAGCAATCTATTAGTGGGTGTATACCCAAAGGAATATAAATCATTCGGTTACAAAGATACATGCATGCATATATTCACTGCAGCACTGTTCACAATAGCAAAGACATGGAATCAACTCAAATTTCCATAAATGTTAGGCCGGATAAAGAAAATTTAGTACATATACACCATGGAATACTTTGCAGCCATAAAAAAGAATGAGATCATATTCTTTGCAGGGACACGAATGGAGCTGGAAGCCATTATCCTCAGCAAACTAACACAGGAATGGAAAACCAAACACTGTATGTTCTCTCTCATAAGTGAGAGCTGAATCATGAAAACACATTTACACAGGGAGGGGAACAACACACACTGGGGCTTGTAGGAGTTGCAGGGGGAAGGACAGCATCAGTAAAAGTAGTTAATGCACGCTTGACTTAATACTTAGGTGATGGGTTAATAGGCCCAGTAAACCACCATGGCTTACCTTTACCTATGTAACAAACCTGCATAACCTGCACAGGTACCCTGAAACTTAAATTAAAAAAAAAAAAAAAAAGAAATGAATTTACTAAAGCTTTCACCAGCTGTCCATGACCAACAGCTGGGTATGGGGAGGTACTTAAGGCCAGTCCAAGCTGTAGATGAGAGACTACATTTTTTAAACCAAACGATGTGATTGTGTTATAGGTCAGTGTTCATTTCTCTTGCACTTGCTCTGACTCTTTAGTAACACCCTGTTTAAGTGATCCTTTCTAATTCATCTCAGCTCTAGATTGCTTGGGGAAAATATTTAAGTAATCACTTAGAAGGCACATTAAAAGGACAAGAGTACGCGCTAAAGCCCGTGTAGTAGTGGCAGCATTAATAATAGTTAAAATATTTCAGACATTCTTTTAAGTTCTACCCTGTTTAATTTTCTCAACAATGATGCTTGTTAGTATTATCAGTAAGTCTTCTTAATAGATGAAAACTCCAGGCACAGAAAATAAAGTCATATATTTAAGTCAAGTAAATAGTAATCAGTAGAGGCTAGATCTCAAAGGGAACTAAATTATTTGGCAATGCTAGACTCAATTTTCCTTCTCTATATGATGATTCTCTCTCCTGTGCCTGTCTTGGGTATTATGCTTGATTTTACCAAGGAAGGCAGTGGACTTTAGCACATCAAAACGCTGTAACACCAAGCTTGGTTTTGTGGCTCCTCTACTGCCCTCTAATTGCAGTACAGTAAGTTGTTTATCTCCTCTCAATGATCAGATATTTAGAATGAATTACAGAGCTATCACTGTATTGTTGGAATCAGCTTAGTCACATTATGTTATTTCCAAGAATGCCTTACTTTTTCTAATTGTGTTTCCTTTCAAACATCCTACGCTGTTGGAAAAATTCTTGTACTTTTATCTATTCATGCAACTAGTTTTCACTCCTTTCTTGTAAAGGCTTCCCTGTCTACAGGAAAAAAAAGTGTTTCCCCATCAAAAAGTGGGCAAATGATATGAACAGACATTTTTCAAAAGAAGACATTTATGCAGCCAACAAACATATGAAAAAAAAAGCTCATCATTACTGGTCATTAGAGAAATACAAATCAAAGTCACAATGAGATATCACCTCACACCCGTTAGAATGGCGATCATTAAAAAAATCAGGAGGCAACAGATGCTGGAGAAAATGTGGAGAAATAGGAACACTTTTACACTGTTGGTGGAGGTGTAAATTAATTTAACCACTGTGGAAGAGTGTGATGATTCCTCAAGGATCTAGAAATACAAATACCATTTGGCCGAGCAATCCCATTACTCGGTACATACCTAAAGGATTATAAATCATTCTATTATAAAGACACGTGCACACGTACATTTATTGTGGCACTATTCGCAATAGGAAGGACTTGGAACCAACCCAAATGCCCATCAGTGATAGACTGGATCAAGAAAATGTGGCATATATACACCATGGAATACTATGCAGCCATAAAAAAGGATGAGTTCATGTCCTTTGCAGGGACATGGATGAAACTGGAAACCATCATTCTCAGCAAACTGACACAAGAACAGAAAAACCAAACACCGCATGTTCTCACTAGTGTGAGGGGAACATCACACACTGGAGCCTGGGGGGTGGGGTGCTAGGAGAAGAATAGCAGGGGGTGGGGAGATTGGGGAGGGATAGCATTAGGAGACATACCTAATGTAGATTACAGGGCGATGGATGGAGCAAACCACCATCATGGCACGTGTATACTTACATAACCTGCACGATCTG